>CAEGAD010003388.1:0-14385 GCA_903067055.1 Poeciliopsis paucimaculata
GCGAACGACCATAATATTAAACGGGACAGAGTACAATACAGCTCTTAGGCATTTATAAACCGAACTAAACCGACAACAGTATTACTTACGTTCAAGGGACGCACACGGTAGAACGGAGTAACAAACGAAACCTGCTTTGAGAGCCGCACCACTTAATGCTCAGATCTATAAACAATATGTAGCAAATGTGAACGTGAGGCCACCCAGTGGCTGAAATAAAATATTACATCTAAAACACCTTGATAAAGAAACAAAACTAGAGGGCTGAAAACAAATAATTAACTGTCTTTTGTACAAAACCAATAAGAAGTAATCTGTCAGGGTGCAAATATTTGTTTGAATATTTACATAAAAAAATTAATTAAATAAAATACAGACCCTCTGTCATACGTTCTACATTCTGGTCATTTTTGTCATCAGCAAATTCACCTCCATGCCAGAAATTAGTTTGCTGCTCGTGCTCCAGGTGTATTTGACTCTCATAACAAGAGCAAATAGCAGCGCACAGATAAACTCAGGGTGATTACGTTCTCTCTCTCCATCCATACGTCTCTCACTTTATATCATGTGTCTGCGCATGTTAAGACCAATTTCCTCTTTCTCTGCTCCCACTCAAACACTCCAGAGTCCCATTTTAGCTCGAGTGTTTCCCCCACCCTCCCACTCCTCTGTGTATCCATGATGCTATGATGCACCAACAACACACACTCTCCTCCCTGTGATGGCTGTAGGCTGGAAACTCAAGCTTGCTGGATTATGAGTGTGTCAAATTGGCAGAATGTATTAGCATCACACTGATCACGGTCACATTTGCCCTCACTGGTCAATTATAAAGATAGATAGCAGAATATATACTTATATATATATTTAGAGATATATACATATATATAAACAGCCTGAAATGGCGCCTGGACCTATTTTCTGCTTAGTGGACAGAGCAGAAAAAAATCAGGGGTGGGAAGGATAGAAGGAAATAAGAACAAGTGATGTTGTGATAGGACGAAAATGCTACTTTCAATGCAGCTAAAATCATATTGTGTGGACAGAGATGGAATGAAGATGAAGAAAAAAGCCCATATTGTTGCCGAAAGCCTCTGATAGGCTCAGGGCGGATAGAGTGGGGGCCCGAGTGGCAGAAATATGGAGGATAGGCAAGACATGTCACCCTTATGAGATCCTTGTTTAAAGGCTGCAGAGAAAAGTGGGAGCTGCACAAAGAAATGACATCCAACACCATATGAAGGCACAGTATGTGTGTGGTTTGTAGTCTGACAAATCCAACTGCGAGACTGTTTGCAGATTTCATGGCAGCAGATTATAGGCATGTTTTCCTAACGCTCTGTGTTTGCAGACATTTCTTCTTCCCTGTCTTTCAGCATTATGACAACATTCTGATCCAATTTCTAAGCATCGAACGGTGTAATACAACTAATTTATCAACTGCCTGAAAACGTGAGGCCACTATAGAAATTAACCACTGCAGGTATCAATATATTTGAGTTAAGTGTCTCCCTATCATGGGAATTTATTAATAGAAATGAACATACAAGAACAGAGACTGGTCTAGATGAAGCATATCAACTGAAATTAGAAATGCATCCTTTGTTGCTCATCGGAAGTTTCCAAAATTCCCCTACATGTGGAATTAAGTTGGATTTGTCCAAAATATGGTGCATCATAGTTCATATGCATCAGTGCACACCAAATGCAACTGAGGTCTAATTACTGCATCTGTCATTTTATGTGCTCCTGTCCTTTATAGTGCATGTCTGTTAGGATCAAGGGTGTGGAAGTCAGCGTTTCAAATCCATTACTTTCGCAATGATGTTGCAGTCTATTTCATTCCTGTATTTAAGGATCAACTGACCTCCTGAAACAGAACTGATCAGATGATTAGCCCAATTAATCAGAAAGTAGGTTAAGTTTTCCTTTGATCCTTTCCTTTCATGCTATAACCTTATTCTGATGTAAGGAACCCCTGGTGTCTCTAAGAGCCTGCAGCTATAAGCTATTTTACCGCACTCCACAGTCATTTTAAAGCCTTGGTGAGGGGCTCTGAAAATGCTTGTCAGGTGGATCGGTAGAGTTCTGTTGCCACTAAGATCCAGTATGTACAGCAGTGAGGTAATGGACCATGGATCCATTTAGCCATTACACACACTAACACGCTAGCCTGCACTTCTCCTTTACAGGACTTTTGTGTAAAAGGCTAAAACAAGCTGCAACCAGACTGACAAACTAGAGATGCAAAAATAAAAATCAATAAAAGATGGCAACACAGTTTATTACTATAATAAATCACATTCAGGGTCTCATCGTGTATCTTGCCGATACATAATCAAAATGGAAGAATGTTCACATCATGAATCTCCAGTGTGTTTAAGGCTGAATAACATTTCCTAGGATTATCCATGCCACTGTGCCCCTCCTGCACCTCCCTCCTGTCCGATAGCACTTAGTTCAGAAGTGCTTAAAATATTAAAAAGAGAAATAAGAAAATCTTTAAAAAAAAAAAAAAAAAGATCTACAACCAGTTCCTACTGAATTCTTGTAGGTAGATGAACATGTCTTAATATTCCTATCCATTCAACAGCGAACAATTGCAAGACTGCTTACCACCAAATGTAAAACTAAAAACTAAACACCTAGCCCTGAATCCAATTGAAAATGTTGTCTTGACAGGAGGCAGGACACATTAAAGCGGGAGAAAGTTCTTACGTGATTTATCTAGGACCTTATGTTTTTAACATTAAAACCTGGCTTCTTGACAGGGATGTGTATTAGTTTTGTCTACTTAAAGTTCTACTTATAAATGTAGACCTGAAGGACTTCCTTATGACTCTACTCAGTTACTTTTAAGAAAGCATCAGACTTTAGGGAATCCAGAATATTGGACTATTCAAGTGGATTATTTTGGTCTAGTATGTTTTTAGTTTCATTTCAGATAATCAGATATTAAATGAGTCTGTTTTTCATGTATAGTGAATTGGATATAAATAAAACATGTTGACATTGTAAATTAAACAAACTGAATTCATACTGCATTCGGACTGTAGGACAATCTGCCTCTCTTTGTTAAAGCTGATAGCGCAGCTAAAAATATCACATAAACTGCTCTGAGCACAAAACAGAGCACAATGTCCTTCAGCATTTTCTATGTTTGTAAGCAACTGCAAAGAAAGTCAACTTCCAGTTTACTTAAGGAATATGCTGGTCAGTAACACTAGTCACTTAATACGGTATAGGAAGTCAGCTGAGCAACTTCCTGTTTGAGATGTACAAATGGACAAAAATAAAGTAAGAAGATAAAGATTAACTTATTAGTAAAAAACAAAACAAAACAACAAAATCAAACCTTGAGGCATGTAGCTGAGATAAAACCAGCATGAAATTCCCTAATTCCCTAATGTGCTGCTGCAACTGTCAGAAATGGCCACTTCACTTCACCATTTTAAGATAATTTCAACAATTAAATATAAACCTCAAGCAATAATATTTAGGATAATGTTATTTACCACAAAGTACAACACTTCCTCACCTTTTTAATGCAACTTTGCTAGAATAACCTAAAGAAATTGAATCTAACTTCATTTTTAAAAAAAATCCCAGACAGTGAATTAAACTTCTGAACCGAACAGAGTCAACAACAACAGAACAATAAAATGCACGACTTTCTTCTACTTCTTAAACTGCTGTAACCCCGAAGACAAATCAGTCAGGGGAAAAAACTGCTGACCTCTAACATTTACACTCAACCAGCATAAACTAACAGAGCAGTTATTTTTATCTTTTAAGTAAGAATATTTGTCAAGCCAGGAACAAGCCCAGCTTTTTGCCCCAATAGATAAGTATAGTTAGTTTTGAAGCAACAAATATTTTGTAAAGTGAATTTGTTCGTGATGACATTTAACACAACCCAAAAATAAGAAACTGTCTATTGTGTTCCTGTCAGTAAACGTATTTCTATTGACGGGGAGTGAAAGGGAATCATGATAATGTAAATTAAAACAAATAAATGTAGGAAAATTTGTTGGTTACATCAGACATACTCATCTCAATTTCAGCAACATCACAATCATGTAGTTTCAGATTATTTTTGCAGGGCTGAAATTTGTTCTGTAATGTAGAATATTAAATTGTTGTTGCATTTCTTTATGCAATGCAACAGTCTGCATTGATGGAAATTACCCTTGAATCTGCTTTCTGAAAATAAAGCAGAGCAGCATCACCTTTTGTATTTTCTGTTTGTGTAAAGGAGTTGGATACGACATCCACTTTAAGGAAAGAGCATGCTAACCAGTAAGACTAGATCTAATCCCTTTAGAAGTTATAATGGATATGCTTCTTAGCAGAGTTGAAGGACTTTCGGCTTATGCATATAAGGGGCAAAAAAAAAAAGAAAAAAAGCTGGACAAACCAAGTGCTGAAAAAGTCAAAGCAAAGATCATTATTCATGACATGCAGCGGCGGCTGTAACACTCAACTTACTTCACTTTGGCATAAAATAAGTCATCTCATAAATAAAACATTTACAGCAAGAATTAATGTTTACAACCTTTCATCATTCACCAAAAACACACCATGTTTAAAAACAATCACTTAACATTAAAAACTGAAAAAACTGACAATGAAAAGGATTTTAAGGTAACTGAGACACTTCGTTCTTCAGGAGTAACATTTAACAGCATGAAAAACGTTTGAAAACCGAAAGAGTGAAAGTTGTCAGACATCTAAAACAGCAGCAGTAATCTGCAACATCACATTCTACATTTTCCTTATTTGCACATACTTGATGTTTCTTAAAGTACAATTTGCTACAGCCAAACTGTAGCTTCATATAGTGTGGTTTTGTTTATGTCCTTTTTTAAGATGACAGAATGGGTTGAAGATTATTGCCTACAATTTAATGTCAAATTTCTGAAGAGATTGTCATCGCAAATTACTGCAATTATACATTTTAACTGTATTCTACGAAATAAAATCTGTATTTCAGTTTAAATTCAACACCTTTTTGAAAGCATTTGGAGGAGAGCATTAAATAAACAATAATGTCCAGCTGTGATTAGCATGTCTTAGATGTCAGCAACCTATTTAATCTGAACCAAGGTAGCAAGTGGCTTCTACTTTAATTTATGTGAGGCTTTTGAGCAATGATCAAACATTAAATGTCGACCCCAGGATTCATTTGGCTCAGACTGTCAAAAATTGCTTCAGGAAGAATCACACATCTGTCCTGACCTTAAAACCTCTGAGAATTTTTAGGTCGGTCCTGAAGATTTTAATCACAGAAGCATGATTTTCAAAAGATTAGTAGAAAATCTTGTCCAAAAGATTTGTGGAACTCGAGATGCAAATAAAAGTAGAGATGAGGGATTTCCTGATCCAATCCCTGACATTGGACTGAGGTCAAGATAAAGGCATTTTTTAACTGATTCATATCAAAGTTTCTGACTAAATCTGAACTTCTGATTGGTGCATCATCTATAACTTTATGTCAGCCACAATTTGCTGCCAGGTTTTAAAAATCAAGCTCTTGTTTTGTGTCCACAGTTTGAAAAGACTAACTTTTTTGATGATCATTTTATTAATCTAACGAGTTTATATTTTCCTTAAAAAAGTGATTTTCCTCCATAATGACGTCTGCACTGAAAGCCAATTCTATCTGTGCCATATGATTTGTTGTACTTGTTTGCATTTCGGCCCTCTGTGTTGGTTAAAGACTTTGTGATGTTTATTTTAGCAGAAACTGTTTTAAGATAGGATTATAAAACTAAAATGTAAACTAAAACTTGATTCAATTTTTGCCAAAACAGAAGATATTTCCACATACAACTTTTTTTTTTTTATTATGTTGTTGGGATGAAGATAAACAGAATGATTTATCTGAATAGACTACTAATTGGAGCCCATGTTTTCAACAAACGCAAAAGCAATAAAACCACAAATAATTTCTGATTCAGTTAAACTACACCATCATCTCAACATTCATCACCATTTTCACATATCAAGATTGTTTGTGTCCTAATCTTGGGCACAAACAAATGTAGTTTATAAAGGCAGCAAGTCATACATGATTAACTAAAACCACAATGTGTTTCAGGCCAACAGTCCAGACGGCAAAGCATAAAGAGAAAATTTGTAATCAAGAAGACAATCTGGATGTAAAGAATGGCACAGGGGGATTCAATTGAGTCGATATTTTGATATCACCATACCTGCTCAGATCACCCGAGTCTCTGTTAACATTAAAGTTTCCAGAGGAACAAAAGCTATTTTTTTTTTTTTGACATCACATGAGCCGATTGCTTGGGGTAGACCTGAAGCTACAAGATACTTATTTGACATATAAGAGCAAGCCACCAATAGCAAAATTCAAAACTGCTTCATAATAGTATTTCATCCCATAAATACGTGTTTGAATATCAATGTAAACAGAAAAGGTCAACAAGTATAATCACTTTTGCAAGGCAGTGTAGCAATAGGAAGACTCTGTCACACTTCCAGTCTATTTGAGGGTAAGTGGTTTAAAACAGCAGCCCTAATCCTTGAATTACAATCCTGGTGATTTAGCAAAAAGGATTTGGCTATCAGGAAGAGAGTTTGTGGCTTCCACAAATGTAAAATACACACTGAAGGTATTTATTTACACAAAGTCTTTACCTGCAGAAGTATGTCAGGGCAGATTTGTTTCTGCTTCGCGAGGCTTGGTGACATTAATGCCGTCTGAAGGTTGCTTTCTATTGGAGTAAAAAATATCTCAAAATATAAAAACAATAGTAACAATAATAATAGAAAACCACTCTATATAATAAAATGTAAACATCTCAAAACAGTGGAAGTACCTCAATATGTGGCAACTGCAAAAAGACCTTGAAGTAACCTTGCACACTTCAAAATGCACATTCCCAAGACAATTTCCAACACCTCCCTTCACAGAGTGATGGCTGCAACAAAGCCTATGAAAGGTTTTACCTTCTGTGGTGGAGAAAAACATGTTTTTAAATGTCCCAGAAACTTCTTTCACAGGACTACAAAAGAATGATGAAAATGACGGCGAATTGCTGAGCGCCTGTACAAAAAGAAACCTCCTGCTCCCAGATTTACCCACATCCAACTGAAATGTGGAAAACTGAAAGCTGCAGGTTGAAATGTTGATTGGCTCCGGGAGACAACGTGCTGGGAATCTTCAAAACAATATTCACAACAGGGAACTTCAGATCTGCTTCAAAGAAACCTTTTAAGTGTGACTCAGACAAAGAAAAGAAACAGATTTTTCTCAACACAAAGTCAACAGGATTTCCAGGCTGCAGCAAAACCTCATTATAGCATGATTGGGACCAAGACTTTCATTTGAAAAAGCTTTAGTGAAATAACATAGTGGACACTGTATTTTATTTTATTTTTTCCCATGATTTTCATGTTGGACCAAAATGTTTTCATTCTCTCCCTCCTCCATCCCATATCTACTAGTCTTGGGTTGTGACTTTTTTTTGTTTTTCTTCAAATAATTAGATCATAATTCCCATCCATTTCTAGACAACTATTTGTCTGTGATACTTTCAAACTTCCAACACCACTGGATAATTTTGGATCAGATCTTCACATATTATACTTCAGTGTTGTACAAACGACAGAATTTCGTCCCCTGAATCCTAATGACATTTTAAATTATTTAGTGGTGAAATGCTGTATGGATAATTTTCTTTTGCAAGTCAGATATGCTTATTTCACTCTGCACAATTGTGGTGCTATTCTGCACAATTTCTCAGTAGCATGAACACCCAGCACCAAGCAGAAGTGACCAGCAATAAAGAAATATATGCATTGTGTATGGCTCGGTCTGGTTATTAACATTATCTATGCAGTCAGATGTGATCAAGTCAAATGGATTGGAGCATAAACAGGTAAAATGCCATGTCAAACCTCCATCTTAATGGTAAACAAGGGAAAATAAACTTAACCTGGCTAACCCTATAGTGCATTCAGGAGTTGTTGTTTTTTTTTAAAGAGGTCCTACAGTCTGTTCAGCTGCTCACACATGGCACTTCATACTTAACCCTTACAGAGCATCTAAAAATATTTTATTCACCTGGATTGAAGTACTGCTACACTTTAGAACAATTTGAAGTACATTGTTACAAAAAAGCAGACAGTCAACCAGTGCTACCACTAAGCTCTACTGGTGTGTGCAGAATACGCAGACACAAAACAAAATCCAGTCCTCATACAAAGCAATTTGGAAGTAAATTGTTAAATGCTAATTTTTATAAACCCAGTAGTATTAGGAAAACATTGGTCAGTTACGATAAATATTATCTCGGTATTCAACAATAACCATCATTAATGCAGGAGTTTTCAATGAATGTTAGAATCCTGCCAAAAGGCACACATTAGCAGAACACTCAGCAATTTTCAATAGCGTCCATTAAACAATAAAACAGGATCAGCTACAACTTAAGCTGAATCATTACAGAAAGAGGTTTTTCCTTCTCATCACTGCACATATTTTCTCATACAAGATGAAAACCATGAAGAAAGTAAGAAAGATTTTAGAGTCTGGAAGACGTTGCATTTTTTGTAGGGAAGCTGCTTTTCTCTAAGTTTTTGGTTCCCCAATTTAGTAGACTAATGACATCTTCTGAATCCAAAAACAAAACATCTCTGCTTGACACCAAAGGCTTATAATAGGCATGCGTAAGTTAAAAAGAAAAGATGCAACACAGTCATTAAATAAACAATAATAAAAAAGAAGATATTCCAGAATCAGTTCTCCCCAGCCAGCGGCGACTGCATCAATCAGTCCCGTAAACTCGGCATCATTTACTCTGCAGCTTCCTCGGTCTGCCATTCATCTTTCTGTCTATATCCTTCCAGATGTTTGATCAGGCTGACATGGGAAAACCACTGCTCCTCGACTCTCTTGACAGATCCTCTAACAAGTCTCTCTTCCTTTGCTTCTGCTTCTCAGTCAGTGGAGATTTGTGAGAGCTTTGTTAACCACCACCTCCTGCTCGTCCGCCCCTCACACACCCTCCAGGGAAGGTAAGGAGGGTGCCGCCGAGTCAAGGAGCTGACATGACTCATGCACTCGTGAGGCAAAAAGAGATAAGTTTGAAATGTTCAAGAGAAGTGGCTGTTTAAACCACAAGCTTCATATTTAATCCTTTCAGCAATTTCTGAGAGAGAGAATGCAAAATGTGACAGCTCTGATATCGACAATGCTGAATTTTACAACAAATGCATTTTTAAACACCATATCCACCAATACTTCTTAGAGATAAGACTCTTCATCTTCTGACAGATTTGTGCAGCGGGCAGGGTGGAGGGTATCATGTAAATCAGCGCTGATTAAAGATAGGGTTTGGCCTCCATTTTAGCCTCAGCGAGCCTTAAAATCAGCGGCAGCACCAGCTCGACTGCTCATGCATTATAATTAAATTTAAATCACAAAGATAAGGATCTTTTTCTGGAAGATTAAACCACGCGGCTGATAATACCTCACCCTACAGGGAAGGCTTCTTCTCCTTCCATCTGAAGATGGTTTTCAATTATACCCAGTTTACAAGTAAGCGCCACATTTATTGGCACCCCTGGAAAAGGTTTATATTCATATTGCAGAAAATAAATTTGCAGTACAAGCTGCACAAAAATAATGATTTATAGTGACAATCATTTTTAATTGATGTTTGCAAACTCCAAAAACCAATTAAGCCTTTCTTGCATTTCACTTTGAACATTTTTAATTGTTGGTTCCATTGTTAATGAATATCTATATCTATATATTTTAAAAAGATTAAAAAATGATTTGGGCTATTCAGCAAAAATAAAAATCACAGTATTTACATGAACACTAACATGCAGTCACGGTGATGTAATACATCACTAGATAAAGGCTGCAAGTAATTTTGAATTTTAGTCACTTCCAGTCCTAAATATTGATGAATATTTGCACACATTTTATCCATTAAAAGTAATCTGAAGTGAAATGTGTGGCTATTAAACAAACAGCTGAAGCTTGAAACTGGGTCATCGAAGGGGAAAATCACCACAAACACACCAGCATATTCACATCAGAACAGTTCAAAAATAAAGGACCAAGGTGATATACTTCTTCCATTCTGTGGTGGGGTCTTAAGAGAGCCGTGCATAAACAAAATCTGAAAACCTTAAAATGAAACATTAATTTATTGCTGTAACTGTGCAGTAAAATCTGAGAAAACATCTCACAGCAGTTCATGCCTGCATGCATTTGAATTTTGCATGTAAAATACAAGAATGCACTAAATCTACTAATAAAACTATTTTGAGGAAAATATTTTCTGTCCATGTTTGCATTTTGTTCTGACTGCCTAATGAAGTGTGCCTCTGTATTTCTAAACCACAGCAATAATACTCAGCCATCTCTAGCTGCAGCATGTTCCATCTCTTCCTGTCTAACCAACAGCAGCCTTCAGAAAATCCATCAATAGCTCCCTTTCACACTAGCCCAGATGTCGACTCAGAGAGCCAGAACATCAACAGTCTCCCATCCACACAGGCAGTAAACAGGCTCTCCAGACACAACCCACACCACCACTCACACCCCCGTCCTCAGATACTCAGTCCTGATGATATCTGCTCTGAAACGCATTTTATAGACACTTCGCCAGCATTTCAGGTAGACTGCAGTACTTTCAAACTGATTAGAGTAGAATAACTCAGCTTCATCCTCATCCAAAGCAACGGGGAAGAAAAAGAACTTGCTCTAAGATTCTGCCCTAATTTTTAAATTTATGCACTGCAGAGTGCTCTGCTGCAGATGATTCTACTACAAAGATATACTTTCACTCAGCAAAGTCACATTGAATTAGCCCTCAGAATACATGCAAAAGGTGTCTGGCAAGCATAGACAATGGCATGCTAAATAGGAGGAACAGTGGTTAACAGAGGTAGTTTCCCAGCACGTCAAAGAAAGGCACTCAAGTTAGAAATACCTGCAACTACAGAATGGACGGAGAGAGAGGGGACATGCCTGGGAAGGAGGAATTGCCCATTCTCCGCCTTGATAAAACAGTTTACTGTCCTTTACCGCACCGCCAGTTTATCTTCTTTTTTCCTTATAACGCCTAATATCCTGTCCATGCACTCCTCTACTGTTGTTCCTTCTTACTCTGTTTCTTCTCTTGGTCCAGGCTTATCCCTTTCCTCTGAGAGCATCCATATCCCAGCTTCTGGCGCAGCTTTGTCAGCATGTGTGAAGCGCTCGGCAGGACGGGGATACTCCGTCTGTGATGGGGATGAGAGCACGCTGGAGTGCAGAGGCGCTTTTAACCATGTCTTACCATGGCCACTGAATAAACTCATCTTTTATGAATGCACAGCCCTCCCCGTTCCGATTCTCTTAAAGGGCCTGCGTCTCCTCCCTGCTGCCTTTGATCTTGTCATTACACAGATTGGATTTAACTCTTGTTCTCAAAGGTTTTGTTAGGAAAACACATTGCAACATGTATTCAGGGCATCATTATTTGGACTTGTTGCCTTTTAATGCGATTTATTTAATTATAAAAGGGAGTCCACATAAAGAAAAAAAAAGATGCAGATGTTTCTCCCATACCAATAAGAAGCTAATGATGGTAATACATTACTAATTCCATGGCACCTTTAATGGTGCTGACTGTGCACGTGTGATGAAACATTGCAGACTAAGCTAATCTCCAATAGGGTGTGCGTCTGCCTGCTTCAAAAAGAAACTGTTGAAAGTAATTTCTGCCCTAGCGCCGACTGTAATTTAATCCAGAGTTGAAGGCCATGAATTAATGACACACAAAGGGCTTGTCACTGTGACTGTTCAGGGTCAGAGGAGCTGTATGTCGTCCACACCATGACACCTGGTAATGAGATCTACAGGGGCAGATGTAAAGAATCATTCAATCACAATTTATTTTAGAAAATAATTCTGACCCATCTACAAGATTCTTGTAAAAAAAAACACACAAAAAAAACTTAAACTTAAAGATTTATATCTGCCGGAAAGATGGGTGAACGTAAATCAAATTCCAAAATTACATAGAAATCACGATGAAAGAAACATTTTCAAATAAAAAGCCATGAATATTCAATTACTTTGAGTTATTTTGCTCTCTAAACTCTACATATACAGATACCAAGGTACAAACAAAGCAAGGACAAAGAAAGAAAATGGATGTGCAACAAAACAGAAGGAAAACAAACAAGACAGGAGCACAATGCTGCACTTTGACAAGCAAGTGAAGTGGACAGGACGATGCTTGGTGACCTGAACTGACTTACTGGTAAATAAAATAAAGCAATAAATTAAAGATGGTACTGACTGGGACTTGAGAGGGCGGATATTTCTGTTGTGAAAAAATATCCTCTGTAAAGTTAGCCTTAAATCTGCCAACTGTCTCCACATTGCAGACTAAAGATAATAGAAGAATATATTAGTAAAACATTTAGCAAGCCTTATTTTTTCTGCCCTAAAATCACATTAAAAGTTCAGTCTGAGGCACTATTCTCTTCATCCATCTATAGAAGGATGGTGAGATAATTAGCACTTCAACTCCCAACTCAGCTGGACATAAATTGGACCCTAAAAAGGGAGAAGCAAGAAAAACATAATTTGAGATTTCAAATAGGAAAAAAAAAAAAAAACATGTGTTTAGAAAGTATTCCTGTTTACCTTTCTAACAATTTTTGTTTGTATCCTACAATAAAACTTCAGAATAATTACAGTTAAGTGTGAAGAAAGAAAGGAAAAAAATCTCAGTGAATGAGACAAAGCACGGGAGAAATGCACAGAAGGAATAAATACAGAGCGGAAACAGAAAAGACGGCTAGATGATGAGATAATTACACATTCATGGACACAGTATTGACTGCTGTCAGGAGGAGCAGCTGCTCTCTTGCTCCATCTGGCCAGAGGAGGTGAATAATGAATCAGAATGATGCTGATGTGCACTTACTCTAACCTCACACAGCTCACATACGCAACACCAGCAACAGTCTGCAGCAGATGAAGAGACAGATGCAGAGAACTTCAAAAGGACTATGTCCTTGTAAACTGCTGCATGTCACCTGAGAGGACATTGGCAGTGGACAGCAGCTGGGCTAATGAAGACAACTGAAGACTTCTGTGCAGCAACAACGAGGTGCCAACCAAAATAACATCCAAATCCAGCTAGCTTGCTTGTTAAGAAAAAAAAAATGGTCTGAATGAAAGATATTCTAAATAAATGAATGAGGTCACCTATTTGCTGCAATGCAGTTGCAGATATTGATCCATCCATCCATCCATCCATCCATCCATCCATCCATCCATCCATCCATCCATTTTCTTACACCCTTGGAGTCGGGAGGTGCTGGTGCAAATATTAATATGGTAAATAAACTAAACATTTAGACTTTATAAGAAAAAAGTAGTTCTCCTCTCCTTTTCATTTTGCCACATTTTCCTCTCCTTGATTTTTTCACAGATTATTTAATGAAATATAGATTTTTAAAAAAGAAAAATGTCTCCTCTTAATTCTCAAATCAAATTCTAAAACTAAGCAACTCTGTTTCCTGATGAGGTAAAATTCCAAACTTTATACTTTCCAATTATATAACAGAAACATTGAATAAATTATCTACAATTGTATCTTGTAGCTACTTACATAAAACCAGTTTAATTGCTGATGAGTACAAGCTTTCTGGAAGCAAGAGTCACATCACCAGTGTTAAACTGGTGTTTTTATTCAAATGTCTGCTGCTATAAATGGCAGCAGCATTTGTTATGACTTTAGCAATAGGACAATTTAGTCCAATAATTACTGTGTACAAATTCAACATCACAGTTTTGAACAAAGTACTAAGCTTATTGCACTCCAGAGTGCAATAGGTAGCATTAATTAGTTTTCCTTCACCTTAAAAGTCACATTATTGTTACTGTTCTTTTTGTTTCTTATAACCACACTAGCATTAATAATATTATTAACTTCAACTACAGAGTCTCAACACATAGAGAAGCTCTTCTACATGAATGTATTTTGGTTTAAGAAAGTGACCCTGTGTCTTAGTGAAATTATTTCCATAAATAAAACAAACTTTGAACTTATAAAACATGTCAGCCCAAAACAATATGTTCCAGGCTAATTACAGTACCGCAGGCACATTACATATAATGCATCTGATTTTTATTAAATAGCGTTTCCACCCTGAAGATACAATGCACCCAGTGTTTAGACTGTTATTAGAAGGGAGGATAATATGTGTTAGGTTCACTTAAAGTTCATATAGATGTCCAAATCCAACTAGCTTGCTTGTTAAGAAAAAAAAAATGGTCTGAATGAAAGATATTCTAAATAAATGAATGAGGTCACCTATTTGCTGCAATGCAGTTGCAGATAT
>CAEGAD010003394.1:0-65452 GCA_903067055.1 Poeciliopsis paucimaculata
ATATATATGTATATATATAGCTAAAAAATATGCTGATCCTCCAAGGATTATTAAATAAGTGTTTGGGAGTAACTTAGTGCACTATGCAGTGCATAATGAAATATGCAGTGCACCGTGCAGTAGATTATGCAGCGTGCATAATCCATGCAGTGCATGGAATATGCAGTGCACCATGCACTCTGCATAATCCAGTGCATGGCACACTGCATAGTTCATTATGCACTGCACAGTGCACCGCATAGTGCATTATGCAGTGAATGCACTGCATAATGCATAATGCACTGCATAATGAATTGTGCAGTGCATAATGCACTGCATTATCTAGTGCATAATGAACTAGATGATAGACAAGGCAGGACAAGGCGACTTTATTTATATAACACCTTTCAGCCAGAGACAATTCAAAGTGT
Source organism: Poeciliopsis paucimaculata (assembly GCA_903067055.1). NCBI lineage: Eukaryota > Metazoa > Chordata > Actinopteri > Cyprinodontiformes > Poeciliidae > Poeciliopsis > Poeciliopsis paucimaculata. The sequence goes on from CAEGAD010003394.1 coordinate 411, forward strand.
TTGTACAAAAAAATAAAGGTTAAAAACACCATACAGGAAGAAAAGAAATCAAGCAAATTAAAAATAGACTCAGTAAACCTTAGAATTTTAAATATAGTGAATGAATGAAAAAAATATGAATTTAAGAATCGGCAACTTCAAATAAAAAGGTTTTTAACATGTTTTAAAGTAACTCAATGCAGGGGCAGACCTACAATGAGCAGGAAGCTTATTCCAGAGAGCTGGAGCATGAAAAACTATAAACTGCATTTTGCACATCCATTATCCATGTGCATAATGCGTAATGTCCAGGGACATTATGAACTGTTCCTAATGTCATCAAATTTGGGTTGTAGGTACCCCTGTGACCAGGAATGAGGAATACACTTGGTAAAACTTGTGGTTCCTGTTAAGAATATTTTTGGTGTGTCAAAAGGTCACCCCAATGTTCCCAAGGCTCTCCAGTAGAGATAGGGTGAGAAGATCAGTCATCAAGGAGGGACACAGAGTAGAGCCGCTGCTCCTTCACATTGAGAGGAGCCAATTAGGGTGGCTTTAGCATCTGGTCAGGATGCCTCCTGGACGTCTCCCTGGTGAGGTGTTCTGGGCACGTCCCACCGGGAGGAGGACCTGGAGAAGATCCAGGACATGTTGAGGTACTATGTTTCTCGGCTGGTTTTCGAACGCCTTGGGATTCCCCCAGAGGAGCTGGAACAAGTGGCTGGGGAGAGGGAAGTCTGGGCCTCCCTACTTGGGTTGCTACCCCGTGACCCGATTTCATATAATCAGTAGAAAAAAGATGGGAGATATTATCAGAACTAATGATGCAAATAATAAAAACTAAGTAACTTGGGGGATTAATTAAAACATGAATAATGACATTAAGAATTGAACTCTATGCAATTACCTTGATCATGTACTTTTAATTTGTCATGATCTAACCCTAACAAAAATGCAATAATTTCAATTTCACCCATAGCAGCATTTAAAAGTAATTATGTGGCATCTCATTTGTAAAATGTGTGGACAAGCAATAACAGCTTTCCTTTATCGTAGGCGATGCGCAACATTTTCTCAGCTGATAGTTGCCAGTCCAACAAAGGATGATGGACGATGTATTTGCACAAGGGACATTTGAACTTTTTTTAACAGAACAATGTAAACATGAATTTAGTGGCTTGCCAATTTAGAACTCATGACTCCTAAAATGGAGGAATTGGTTGCCAAAAAATACAAAGTTGCCTAATTGGGATTACCCTGGCTTTAAATGGGATAAAAGAGATAAACCACAGGATGTAACCAAAGCAGTTTGCTGCATGTGTAGTTTCAGCAAAGGAGTCAAATACGTCAAAGCATTATGTGTTCGCCAGTTGATTACACTATGTAATCAACAGGTGCAGAAAAGCATTTCACCACCAGAAATATGGATAAACACAAAGGACAGGCCCAAACGGACATAGCCCACAATGGCAGTAAATGTCTCGGGATAAATACATAAAACCTGTGTCCCATTGATGTCAGAAATGGCAGGAAAGTATACATACTGGCCATAAGCACACAGTGTGCTTGATTATGACATTTACTACACATTAATCCAGGACAGGTGACTGCTGTTTCTGACAAAGTCACTGTCAGGAACAGAGTATTTTAAACCCCTTGAACCTTTTAACTTTTTTTGTTTCATGACCCTAGCTTAAATGTATGGGTAATTCATTTGAAAGTAAACACAAAGGAATTTTAATTCTGTAGTTGAAGAAATATATTGTATATTTTTACAATTTAATTATCAACAAAACTGAAAGGTTCTCCATTTGTGTACAGTGTACATGACGTGACTGTGTAAACAGACAGAAGTCCCCATGAGGTGATAAAACACGAACACACACACACACACACACACTGTTTATGGACCTCTTGTTAACTTAAGCCCATGTTCTGGAGCTTTCACTTTCATCCTGATAGAACAGGCAATCAGCTAAAATGTTAAAAATAATTCCTGTGTAGTTTAACTGCTGGCCCTCAATCATTACTTTGACTCCAAGCTTGTTTGAGCCTGAAATAAAAACCATAGAAAGACTCAAAGAGAAGTCCCAGTGGAAGCAGTACATGACAGTAATTACTGCTTTGATTACCAAAGGAAAAAATAACATTCAGATCTTTAGATGCATTAAAGGAGAAATGCAATGGTGATCAACATAAAAAGATTAGTTAATTTGTTATTAAATTCAGAGAGGTTTATCCAAGTAAATACTAAACATATGAAGTTGTCATGTCAACAAATGTAAATAAAGTAAGTTTGACAAACTTACTTTGTTTAAATGGAACACAAACTAATTTTGTCTTAAAGTTGGAGCGCCATGTCTCTGTTTTCAGTGTCATAAGTAGAGAGCAGGATTGTGTGCAGTTTTTTTTCTTCATAAATAAACAGCACACAGGTTAAACTGGTTTAAACTTATTTAAATTTCTCTTTAGCATCTGTATAAACAGCCCCGTAAATATTTTTTGCAGCTTTCCTACTAATACTTAGGAACAGAGGTAACATCCTGCTGCACACTGAAAAACAAGAACGGAGCGCCAACTGAAAAAATAAAAGCCTTGAGTTAATTTGTTACATGTAATCAAAATAAGTTTGTTTAATGTGACAACTTTATAAACTTAGGATGTTTTCTTGGGAGAAACTTAATTTGATTACTTATAACAAATTACCTCAATTTATTTTAAGTGTCATCACCTGTTTGCTTTTTTCAGTGCATGAGAGCATTCACTTTAAAACAGGCTTTTACAGTGTTAGAACAAAGACAAAACAATTGGAGTTGACATTTTCAGCTGGCTTTAGCATATTATATTTGTGATTAGCAATATTGGCATTGTTAAAACAGCTAACAGTTCGTTGCTGAATTCAACCTTCCTATTATCTGCATTAAGCCTTGCTCTCTCACAGCCTGTCTGAAGCCTAGACATTATGTCATTGAAAATAGTTTAGTATTCAGTGGAATTATTCCATGATAAAAGAGGAAATACTACTAAAAACCTGCATTTGCTGTTATATCTGTATTTAATAATAACATTATTTAATTCTTCAGTATATTTAGTCAAAGATATTGAGAGCCATAGTTGGAGGTCCAAAGAGCCTGTGTGGCTCTGGCGCCTCAGGGTGCCGACCCCTGACCTGGCCTAACTGTGTGTCCCTACAGGCAGCCGTCCTACCGTCCAGTATGTGTCCTCCCTGTCTGAGCTGCCTCAGGCCCTGCAGTCCTTCTACACCCAGGGCTACGTCCTGGCCGCCCTCCACCCCATCATCCTGTCCCTAGGCCGGAGCCGCTCGCTGCCCTTCAGCCTGCTGTACCGCGCTATCCTGGCCCGTCCCAGATCCAGGTACGCCAGCCCACGACCCCAACTGGGTCACCCCCCGGATGGCTGTGCCATGGAGTGCCATGATGAAAGATAGATGAGGTCAGCTGCATATTTAATAGGAAGTCTCAGGCGGAGGTCAGACTGGAGGAGAAGGAAATGTTTTGGTTTGAGTTGCATTTTCTACAGATCCTATTGGCTAGAAATTCACTCAACAACAGGGGTGTTTGAGCAGCCAATGAGGAGGCAGAGTGTCTGAACTCTGATTGTGGGTTGGCTGTAATGCTGTAACTATCATGGATTTATTGTAAGAAAGATAATGTGTAATGTGTGATCAACCAACACAGAGCGGCACATCCTGGTGAAGTAAAATTAAACTGATTGTTTTTGGGGGGTTTTTCTTAAGTTTTAAAATCCAGAAACAATATGTAATAGAACTACATTTTGCTCGGTGTATGTCTGTAGCTTTGTTGGACACGTTACTGCTGAATTCTCTGTCCTTTCTTCTGCTTTGACTGAGCCAGTCTAACATATGAATACATGGTTCTCACGCTGTGGTACGAGTGCCAAAAGTATCACATGAGCTGTGAACAGTAGGACTCAGAAGAAACAATGTGGTCAAACATCTGCACAATGAATTCAAGGCTTATCAAACACTGTAAGCTAAACTGTGATGTAAAGCTACTTAAGCAGCTAAAGAGATGTGGCAGCCATGTTGGATTTAGAGCTGTGGATTAACTTTGCAGCCGGAATATAGAACTCAGACTTCAGACAGCCCTCTTGTTTTGTTTTTCCCCAAAAAGTTTTGACTTTGGTTTAAATGGAACAAATAACTGGGAGGGCTCTGTTTTATTGCTGTCTTAAAATGGTGTTAGACACGTTATTATGGTGACACTTGGGAAACTCTGTGTTGACAGAGGTGGTAATTGTTAAAAAACAAAAAAGTCTACTCCAAACCATTCCATTGTAGCTGTAGTTGGATGTTCATCCAGGTCTTTGAGTAAGCCATTTTAGCACATGAATATGCAATGATCTATGCCATTCCATCTTAGCTCTGTCTGTGTGTTTGTGATCATTGTCCTCCACCCAAGTCCCTAGTCATCTGCAGCCTCTAGCAGGTTTTCTTACAGGTTTGTCCTGTGTGTAGCTCCATCCATTCTATCACGTCAGACTCATTTAATTCAATTCAGTTTATTTATATAACCTGAATTCATCAGTAGATGCTCTCTGTGCAGGTTTTTATTGACCAAATTCTGGATTTGACATTGGACACTGGTGTTTTTGTCCTTCTTTTTTTGGTGCTTTCAGTAACCAGACTGCATCCACGTGCCACAGCGCGCCGGTGCTGAGGGTGGAGGAGTGGCCTTTACCCGGGGACTCGCTAACCAGCGACACGGTGCGGGCGCTGATTGACAGGGTCAGACTGCTTCTGGAACCACACCTCTGAATATTGAGCCTCAATAAAAGCCCCGGACGCTTTGGGTCTAACTTAGCTCGCATGTGGTGTGCGTCCTGCAGGTGAACAGCAGCGCGAGAGGAGGCGTTCAGTTCGTTGGCTCTGTCCTGCAGCAGGTGAGTGGCGTCACCAACGGGCGCGTGCACAGCCCCAAAAGAGGCTGCCGCTCCCCGCCTCGTACGCCGCCCCAAACACCACCTGGAGACAAAGAGCAGGAGGAGCACACCTACAGTCCAGGTTTGACCCTATCAACAGTAATTCTTATTGCTTACGTGACAATAAGAACTACGAGTTTCTGTTTATACTGAAAATATGGACCGTTTGGAGGGGGTTTTAAATGTCATTAATTGGAATTCATGGCGACAATCAGAATTGTTATAATACCAAAATTTATCATGATAAATGGTACATGATATAAAAATGGCTGGATTTACTCTCTGTTGTTCAGCGGGGTGTTGGAGCTAAAATTAAATATGCAAGGGCAATGTAAATAAAGCAACATTTCAAACAAGTCACTAAAGAAGGATTCTTAGTTTTTGAAAAAGCTCAGTCATAATGCATGTAAAGCTTAAAGCACCTGTTCCTGCTCATAAACCCACATTTCCTGTCTGCTCCTGAAGACTTGAGGCTGCTGGTCTTCTTCCATTCCTGGCCCCCAGGCTGCGCTCCTCTGGACTCGTTGGGCTGTCAGTATCACCAGGGGGCGCTTTCTATGCGGGTCTCCAGAAAGGGCCAAGTGGTCAGTGCGCTGGAGGCCGACTGGCTGGAGCTGACCGCTGCTTACTACCGAAAAGGCTGGTCACTGGTCGACTCCTTCGTGTACTGGGACTCACCTAAAGGTCAGTCTGAAGCTGCACAAGCATGGGGGGATGGTGGGGTTAACCCTTTTACCAAAACTGTTTCAGAGAAATGTTTCAGGTAAACGCCCAAGCAGTGGTGGTTCTAACAATAATGGTGCCCTGGGCAAGCCCCTCCTTCTACTGCCCCCCAACCAAATAAAATGCAAGCAATTATCTGTTTTTTTTTCTAGCAGAAAGCAAGAAAAACTTGTAGCAAACGTGTTCAGAGCACAACCAACGTATAAGATATATTTTATTTTCTTATTCTTGGGTGTCACCTCCCCTTGCTGCTGCCCTGGGCAACTGCCCACGTTACCCACATCAAAAACACCTCATGCACCTGAGAAAAACAAAACACACACACTCCTTCAAAAATCCACATTTCACTGTTTTATGGACTTCTAGATTCTTTCTCTTCTGGGTTTAGAACAGAGTTTGCATTTAATCTGTGATAATCCAGTCCAGACTTTTTCTGTGTTCTAGATTTGAACTGATTTAAATTTGTGCAGAGGCCAGAAAAGACCACACTGATGAATAAGGGACGGCTTCAGCTGCATGTTGTCGTGATTTGAACTCAAGTAAGGATCAAGTTCGATAAGAACCGATAAGAGTTTGGTGGCTTCAGTTTTATATTGTCCTCAGAAGAATTTTTCATTAAATGAAAGCATAAAATGGACGCTGCTTCGATGCATGCATTGGATTCCTGACATACTCTGGAGTCGTTCCAGAGGGGTGCTTCCTGGGAAGGAGAATGTTTTAATCATCTGGATGTTTGTTGGGAACTTTTCCCAGCCCCTGTAGCCTGCTGGAAGCTTTGATGGCTGCTGCAAAGCTTTGGGGATCTCTGCTACTGTTCTGGTGGGAGAGGCTGCCTCTCTGCTGCTCCCGGACCCGTCCTTGTTTGGACCCAAGAGTTCAGGATGTTATTTATTTATTTCTTTACTGGCTTCACAGGGGTGAGCGTCGCATCTGGTGTATGATGCAAATGTCAGCTGTTCGGCACAGCAACAGGAAGTGAGGTCGTTGAGGTCTGGAGGACGCTCCAATTTTAGATCCAGTAGGGGAGAGAGAGGAGACAAAACAGGAAGTGGCTGATTTTTGTGTGTAGGAATCTGGAAGGAATGGGAAAAAAACGGGTCGATGGGACTTCCTGAGTCTCTGTTGGCTCAAACACACACACATGCACCCACACACACACACACACACACGCATAGGCTCTCTGTACTTATTATAAGCACATGGAACGTTTTAAACAACTTTGTTTTAAAGCTGCAGTTTGTAACTTTCATTAAAAAAAAAAAAACTAGTTAGATATTTGCATTAGATGAATGGAACAAAACGGCCCAAACCTTTATTAGATCCCCTCATTTCAAACACACACATGGGAGCTGTCAACCTATTTCTAATAACTGGGTCATTTTAACTCATCACACACAGCTACACTTATTTGAGGTTCATCCACTGCTAACACTATAACACAGCTTGTTTACTGCAGTCAGAGCTCCCCCTGGTGGGGAATCAGTGAAGTAAATCATCAAAAACCCAAAGTTGAGATGTGTGTGTGTGTTTGTGTGTCGCAGGCGAGCCGGTTCCCAGATCTCTGGAGGGATTGTTTGTGTACGAGGAGCGAAGCACCTCCCCTCCTCCTAATGACACCATCGTGGTGGAGCAGTGGACCGTCATCGAGGTGGGTCACTCCAAAGGTCATGCCTCCACCCTTAAATGTGACCCTTAAGGGTTCACAGGTTGTGTCTTCCTGGTTCACCCCAGTTTATCTGACACCCCTAAATAAAAGTCACCTAACAAGCTAATGTTTATTTTCCTGGTGGATGTTTTGATATTTTCCTTGCAAAACATAATTAATTCATTTCAAAAACCATCCAATGGTTGCTTCTGGATAAAAGAAATATCCAGAAATGAACTTGTATGTCCATTTTCACTTCCTGTAAACAATTCAGCCAATTGTCCAATCAGAATGATGAGCATCATAAACAAAGTTTTTCTGAATTTCCCCTTTGTGAGACAAGATTATCTTCTATCGCCATCTTCACTAAGTTATTTTAACTCATATTTTATAATACTGACTGAAAACCAGATTACATTTTATATATAAAAAAATCATTTTAAATCATATGATTTATTGGAATCAATAAATTCCAGTGGTGGTAAACGGAATTGGTTGGACCAATGTACATTTATGCATCAGAGTGGCCTAGTCAAAGCCTGTGCAAAGCTGGCAGAGACATACCTCCAAAAGATCTGACTCTACAAAGAATTCCCTCAGATGGACTGATTTATTGATGCACACCACACTTTTCAAATTTTTACCTGTTAAAATCTTAAATATTTCTGCTTTACCTTCAGCTATCATACCGCAGCATAGAGAGCAACTTGTGACACATGAAAATGAAATGAAGATCTCTGTGAGTTCAGGTACAGATTCATCTGTAAGTGTTGGGTCTGCGGTGTGTTCAGGGCTCTGACGTGAAAACGGACTACGGGCCGCTGCTTCACACCCTGGCTGAGTTTGGTTGGCTGCTCACCTGCGTGCTGCCCACCCCAATCATTCGACATGATAGGTGGATACAGAGTTGGTTGATGCATGGCGCTATGTGAGGTACTTCTGTTTGCTAATGCATTTGTTTTTCCGTTACGCTGATCATGCAGCGACGGGAACCTGGCCACAAAGCAGGTGGTGTTCCTGCAGAGACCGGTCAGGACCTCCACATCCGGATATCTAAAGAACCAGGTGGGACGAAACGAAGGTCATTAACGTTCTCAGATGTAATGAAACTAGCGCAATAGTTTCCATTTGAAAGATTTAGCGTTTTTCTTTTTTTCTACCAAAAACTGGATGACAAAAGTCCTCAGTCTGGTGCTTTGTCCTTCTTTTTTGAAGACAGATTGTCGCTTAGCAAAATTTGTTGCCATGACTGGCATAAGAATTGGCTTAGTTAATTCTAGGGATGCACTGATTGCAATTTTCTGGCCAATCATTGATATTTAATTTTTTTAATATTTTGGGGCTCCAGTTGTCTTTATTTAACAGTGAATCTACACAAAAGTAGCTTTTGAAAGAGGAGGAAGGTAAAGGTTGACCCGCATCAAAAACTCTTTTTTTGTTGGCAAGCTAGTCATCGAACGTGGTCAATATTAGCTAATTCAAGTATAACCATAAGCAACATAGCATTTATTTTAAAATGTATGTTAATATTAAAATTTTGAAAACATTCAAGTCTGACGACAGTGTAAATGCAGGAGAGATTTACTAGGGGGTTAAATACATTTTCCACAGCGCCGTCGTCATGGAAGTGACAGTGATGCTTATAATCAATAAGATTGACAGAATGGTTCTCATATACACCCATCATTGTGACAACTAGATCTACTGCATTTACCACACAAGCTGCGTTTCCATCGAGCACAAAATTCTGTAAATTGGAATTACACAAATTTGCTCACTGGAAACACGGCAAAACTCATGTTTTGGGATTAAAAGGTTTCTTGTGCTAAGATGAGGTGATTTTTTTTCTGGCCATATGGAAATTTGTGTATTTCACAAAGCTGCAGGAAACATTTTTTTTCATATTACGAGTCATGTTATCAACCACTGCATGGTGCCACTGGCAGAAATGACAAGAAGACAACAGGAAGTATCAAGCAGGTTGATGGGGCGGGATGTTTTTTATCAACATGGGATTTTAATCGTGTTTTGTATTTAGTGGAATTTGGCAATTTTGCAAGATTGCAAAATTGTGTTTTAGTGGAACAAATGTTCCACTAGTGGAAAATCAGCAAGGTTTTGCACACATTTGTAATGGAAACGCAGCTCATGTCTAAGTAGATCTCATCACCCTGAAACTCGTCATTTCATGATCAGAATCAGTTTCCGGTTGTTTTTTGATGCCCCTCTTCCTCTCGCCTCCACAGACGGTTTCGGCGCACAGCGACGTGTCGAGTCGCTCCGTGAGCCGCGTGGTCAGCAGCTCTGCCCCCGCAGAAGATCTCTCCCCCGCCGCGGGCGGAGGCATCGGGGGCTTCCCTGTGTTCGGAGGGGGCTACTCCGGCTCCCTGTCCCACCTGGAGGAAGGGGGCTTTGAGCAGGAGGAGGGGAAGGCCGAGGTCACCTGCATGTGAGCAGGAAGGAAGCTGACTCAGCACTTTTTGGGCTGATTTTATTAAAGCCATAATATTAAGAAGGAACAAGGAGCTGCATCACTTTATGACTTACATTTGATCTGACAGCGAAAGAAGGGAAAGCTGCTCCACTGTTCAGACCTGAATTTCTTAATCATCAAATTTCATCTCCATCTTTACTGCTCAGTATTTCTTACAGAGATCCTTCAGTCTGGTGCCTGAGACACAAATATCTGTTCAGATGACTTTTCCATGGTACTGCTAATACGCTGCAAAGGAACAATTTTTTATTTTATTTTTTTTTAATCCAATGTATTCTGTAATTAAAGTGACTGCTATGGTTTAAGCAGGGATTTTACAGATGTCAGTGCTGTATCGCATCTATTGCTGTTGTGATCCACATGAAGATTAGAGAGACATGGAGCCTAAGGAGGTTGGAAAAAAATCATTGTTGTTGCAGAAATGCTGAAGTACTCATGCTCTGCTCACGCTTCATATGAAGGCCTAAGTTAGACTTTGTACAAGTATTCATACTACTGGAATTTTTTACATTTTCTTCTAAAAGGGCAGAATTGGGATGTAGTTGTAGATCAATACATTTGTCGAGTGGATGAACAATGAACTAGATGTTTCAGGTTTTTCTATGTAAAACTTTAAAAGCAATCAATTATTTTCCTTTAACTCCACAATAATACGTTATACTTTGTGTTGATCTTTTAGAGAAAAAAATACACACAAGTACTTGACCTCCTATTATTGCATTATTACAAGGTTTGTAGTCATAACATGACAACTTTTTTTTTTAAGTTTCAGGAGGTGTGAATGCTTTTGCGATTCACTTTAAGCTGTTTTTTGGGAGAGATAATGAATAAAATGGACTGATGGGAAGAACCAATAACGTCACCATCCAGACTCAAGACGTTAGTAGTGTCCCAGCTTTTCCTTTTTTTAAGAACTTTTACATTCACTTCTGTCGCTGTTGATGCTTTTATTGTGTAATGTACATGTGCACTCTTCTTACGGAGGATGTTTTCAGCATATGCTTTTTTCCCCCATGATTTTCTCATGATAAGTTAATCTGGATCATATCACAAGATGACTGGTGTGTGTTAAACCTGGTTCCACTCTTCTAAAGCATGTCACCAATACACAGATTTGAAGAACAACTCGGATTTTGAGAAAACCATTGGGAAAAGTATATGCAGAAAATGGCCGCTCTCGGCTTGTGTACTCTTCTTATAATCAAAGATTAAGCATAATTCCATCTATCAACAAGTGTTCATACACGCGCTTCATTCTTTCGTATCATCTGATTTACAGTTGCCACTGTGGTCAGCAGTATTGAGTGGTGTTGGTCACCATCTGGAAAAAATCCAAACTAAATGTTTTCTACATGTTCCTCGTGTTTCTGTTATTTACTGAAGAACAGACTTTTCTCAAGTTTGAAAGGTTTTTATGAGATATTAAAAAGCGTGAGGCAAACTCCCACACTTCTCTCTAAATGTGTTGGTTCTTCTCCACCTGCTGTTGGAGGCAGGAACCTTTACAGGCCACCTTTTTCATACATTATAGGATTATATCAGCATTCTTCACTGTCACCAAGACACGAGTCATGGTAGCTTCCAGCTGTTCTTTGATCTTCCAATCAATCAGATAGGAGAACTGCAGCAGTCCACTCTTTCACTTCCACTAGTTTCTGTCTGTCCCTGAGGCTTTTCTTGGACAAAAATGTCTTAGTTTTTGTCCAAAAAACTAAGGCATGTAAACCATGGTTTACATCATGGTTTACTCTATGATGTAAACCATCACTAGGATCCTCCAGGTGGGCGGCGCTACTATCGTAGACACCTGGATGGTATTTAAGTGGCGCAGTGCCATTTATAGTGTTCCGCCGCTGGGAGCTGCCGTTCAGCTGCTGTTGGAGCTGCTCTAGAGCTGGCTTGTAGCTCTCCCTTTCTCTTGTGTTTCAGATCTTCCTTCCCGGGCAGGGACCACTGACTGAAGCAAGCACGCACTGACGACTCGGAGGTCCAGACCAGGCTGACTCTTGGGTTTGCCTGGTGCGGAGGGACCTGACTGAAGGAGCGCGGGTTGACTCACCGCCTCGGGCTGACGCTTATTGATGACTCCTAGACAACTCTGTTACTTTTAATAAACACCATTCACTGGGTTAACATTGATTGTTTGCCGTGTCCTCCCATTTTGTTACGGCCAGTTGAGCCGGGTCGTAACATACCCTCAAGGAAATTTTGCTTTTTCATTTTAGCCAAACTGATATTGAACTTCATAATGTAGATAAGTCTCCTTCTCACTAAAGCTGTTTCTCTCCAGGTTAGTGAGACTCAAAAGTAGTATTTTAAAGGGACATTTTGAAACTTTTTTGTCAATGAACATCCTTGTGATGTTTGCTGAATCCAGTGGTGCATCAGTAAACAGCCTCCACACAACTGTATGAATAATAGGTCTTTTTTTTATTAACAGACATCATGAAAATGTCAACAGTAACAAAATTTTTAGTCCATTTAAAAAACAAACAAGTGGGTTGGACTGAAGAGACTCCTCCCACACAATAACTTAATGAGGAAGAGGGTTAAAGAAGGCAGGAAGTGGGTTGTGCTCTGACACATCATGTAGCCAATACTCTCCGTCCTTCAGAACGGCGCTCACTTTGAACCTGGCTAGAACAGGCCCGCTGCTGCTCCTGCTAACAAATACAAACTTCCTCATAAAGCAGGATCAGAGTCCGACCAGAAGGACCATCTCACTGCTAGATCACAGGACAGAGCTAAAGGTGAAGGTTCGGTTACTACCACACAAGCATCACACCTACGTTTTTATTTATTTCCGTTTCATTAGGACAACCCCGACACAAAGCAGGAAGGTCGGCAACACGGGCGAAGAGAAGCATGATGTGGGGTGTATATACAGAGGAAAAGGGGACGAACTGAGGCAAACCCACCATGTCCACAGCGAGCCTCTGGAGAGCGGGAGGCATCAGGCGGCTAAAATCAGGAGATAAAACTTTAGGACTAGTACTGTGCTGCTGGGGGATAACAAAATGCAAATATAGTTCAATGTTTTGTAAAAACCCATAAAAATGTTGTGTCAAAGGTCAAAAGAGAACCTGATATAGTTATGGGGGGAGGAAGGGCGTTGCTATGGACAAAGTGGGTGGGAACCGTGAGGAGAAAGTGACCTTGTTGATGTTACCCTGCAGGCTGCCGAGCCCCGCTCCTGCTAGCTTTACTTCCTCAGATACAGACAGAAGAGTGAGGGGAAAAAGGGGATGTGGACAGTGTCTCCATACACTGTAGTGTGTCTATACATATATTCAGATATATTTATGCAGAATGGGTGCGCCTCCTCTGTACTGTATAGATATAGACCTGTGCGCGGCGGCAGTGGCGTTAAGCCTCGCTCTCGCCGGCTGACGAGGTATTCTGGACTTCCTCTTCCAGGATGGGCACTATCAGGTTGTCTTTGGACATCAGGTTGTACTTCATCACGAAGCGTGTGAACCGGTGACAAAGGAACGTCTCGTTCTGCACGCATACAAACACACACACACACACACACACACAATTGCTTTGGGTTAAAGAGCGAAGCAATTTCAGAAAGTCAGACCGTGTTCCAAATTATTATGCAAGTGACATTTTCTCAGATTTTCCTAAATGGTCAATGCAAATGATGGTCAGTATAATTTTCAAGTCATAAACTATTACAGTATAAATCAAATTTTACTGAACAAAGCTCCCCATTAGAACAGTATTTTTTTTTCAAAAATAAAAATCTTAAAATGCACTGTTCCAAATTATTATGCACAGCAGATTTTCTAAACATTTTATGAATTATAAAGATCTGCAGACGATCATTATTTGAATGTGCAGCATTAAGTGGTCACGTACTAAAATCAAAAGCTATTTCAATTAAAAACTAAAAACATCTCAACAGACTGAGTCACAGCAAATGACCTTTTTTTTTTTTTAAATCTATATACTCCACTTAATAATTAATCAATTAATTATTATTAGTTGACGATATTTCAATAATCAGTTAATCATGATTATTTTTTGTGTGAAAAAGTTTTTTTTAAGTTTATTCTGAGAAAAGTCTACATTGTCTTAGTGTAAACATGCTCAATGTGGGCTTCGACATTAGTTTCAGACTGAGATCTTATTTTCTCTCCATGGTAACAGTAGTGTGTCCTTTCTAACACACAACCTATGTCTTGATTGGACAGGGACCAAAATGTGTTGGGATAAAAGCAGAGACTTTAAACTGCTAATCCTAATCAGTGGCAATCTTTTCAGACGGGGATTATTAGTCTGAGTTAGTATTAGATCTGATCACAATCAGCCAGTCCTGTCTGAACGGCAACCACTGAGAAAAAAAACAATACACTTTGTGATAAATGATTACCAGATGACCTTATTGGTCATGTTCTTTGACCTGAACTAAAATTAGCTCTTCCACCTTTATGAGATGCATCATATTGACAAATGAATCCAGGAGGAAGCATTTGGAGGACTTGCAGACTTTAAATCAACTGTATCAGTAACCAATAGCAGGTCAGTCATTAGCACTCACCTCATACTTGTCGAATATCTGACGATGATGGAAGTAGGCATGAGAGAATATCCTATAGATGCGGCGACAGACAGAGCCCAGCTTGGCCACTGATGACTCCTTGATGCTCACCCTGCAGCACAAAGCGGACATGATGAGAAGGAAGAGGAACTCAACCTAGCAGAGAACCTCCATGTGCTTCACAAACCACATTGTATACTAACTGGTGTCTCACACTTCCAGTAATAAGGAAAACAAAACACTGCTGTTTTAAAAGCTAATTTTCAATACACTTTTACACTTTTTTCCAAATAAGAAACACATTTTTATTAGTACAATATTTTACACTAAAACATTTCTTAGGAATATTTTCCCTTTAGTACAGAGGCTGAAAAACTAACAATGTTTATAATGACCTGAAGAAAAGCTCTTGACTGGTGAAAATGCTAGAAAACATTTCTCCACTTTACAGGAAGCAGCAGTGCTCTGATGCAGTTTTCTGCCCCATCACCAGTTTGTACAGATCCTGACCTGCCAATACTAATTTTGACCAGTACCAATTTTTTGTCTGAAAAGTCAGTTTTGGGATGAAGCAGTAAGTCTGGGTGGACTTCTTGTTGCACCCCTAACAAGAAGCTTTCTACTGAAATTTCCTAAATCTGGTGTAGAAGAAGTGTGAAAAAAAGTTTAAAGGAGCAGTACTGTGTGTTTTCCATCCACATTGTGCCATTCTGTAGCACAACTAAGTAACTATGTTACCTTCAGTTGTTATATAAATGCTGCATATATGAAATACAACTTAAACATTTTGACTTTGTAATTTAACGCCTATAAATTTGACCTCTGTCTCTTTAAGAAGCTCCTGCTCTTTCTGAAACTCCACCTTCAGGAAGTCATCACAACATGGCTCCTCTGTTAATCCTTTAACAATGTTTTAACCAGCATTGCACTTAGAAGTAGCTCCTGTAATGAGCTCAGCAGATGTTTGCTAACTGCCGCTGACTAGTCTGAAGGAGCTGAGTGGGGGGAGTCAATTTTACAAAGATCCACCGTACCTACTGATATATAAGGGTAAAAAGCCTTAAAACAAATGTGCCTTTTATAGCAGTAGTTTAAATCTGACACTGAAAACTTAAACACAAATATTACTTGTATTTCTATTTTTAACCCTGTGCTTTGTTCAAATGAGAAAAGGTTGAGTTTTTATGGATTGAGCATGAAGCCAAAGATGACCAGAATAAAGGCTCAAAATAAATGTTGAATTTTCTATAATGTCACTGACGTTAATATACAACACCTTTATATACATCAATATGTAAACAGAACGGCTGACTGACCTGCTGGGAAAATATTTGTTGCTATTGAGAAGACAGGCAGCTCCGTCCAGCGTGTGCCTGGTGTAATCAATGGCAGGGCACTGCGATGGTGGCAACACACAAGCAGAATACACACCATCAATGAGAGCAACTTCTCCATGTAGTCAAACGAATGATTCACTAGGACTCACCTCTTTGGGCGTCTTGTGGGCGGCACATAAGAAGATCCACTGCTCTGTGGCTGTCATCTGGGTGCAGGTGTCAGGGTGGCACTCACTCTGCAGGCAAAATCACCAGTCCACATGTGAGGACAGATGTTTCACAGCAGGAAACATTTATTTGGTCTTTCTGGCATAAAATAACAGTAGTGATCGTCTTTGAACTTGTGTTGAATGGCTGAGGAGAGTCTTCAGCCTGTTAGTGTTCACTCATTAGGACTGATTAAAAGATTCACAGTTCCTCCACATGAAATGAAGCAGCAAGAAAATAAAAACACATTGAGTCTCACACAATGAGCCTGAAACTAAATATTTAAAAACTGTGCTGAAAAAGCAAACAGACGGGTATTTAAAAATAAATCTAAGCTTTTAAGGCTAGATTTTATATGTACAGAAACTAAATCTGGAAAACTCACCTGCAGTTTTACAGCAAGCCCGTTAAGTTCCAGACAGAACTGCCTGCAAAAGGATCAAATCAGAACACAAGAGAGAAAAAAAATAAAATAAAAAAGAGTAAATGTTTGGAAATTTCTGCTTCAGTTTTACTCTCGCTGTATAAAAACAGAATATTCACTATACTGGAACGTGATTGTGTATCTACCATGCATTTAGATTTTTTTATGCCGTCATGATGCACAGAAGGTAAAGAGGTGAAAAGCTGGGAAGGCATTAAGAAAATACAACCGAGTTGTTTTGATGTAAGCAAGAAGAAACTTTATCAACAAAACCTATATTTTTCCCCAGTACCTGAAAACTCAATTCATTATCTTTACTAGTTATTAGGAAACAAAAGCAGAGTCAGTAACACTTTTGAATTCTTTTCTTTATTTTAATCAAAAATTATATAATCATTGTATAATAGTCATCGTGTGAGTTATTTAATCTCACAATAACTCACTAAAAGGACAGACTTAGACACCAGTCTAAACTAAACAACGACTAAGCATGAGGCTAAAGCGAACGTTTTGTTTACCTGAGGTGCTCATACTTCCAGACGCCTTCATCCTGACCCTCAGGAGGCTCCAGGATTTTGTCAATGTTGGAGCAGTCGGACCTTATGTTCTGCTGGATGTACTGAAAATAAAAAGACAACAAACACAGTAACAAAAATGGGAACGTGCATCAAAGAAGTTAGTCCTCGTTGTGTTTGTTTAGCTCTGCCACTTAGACTAGCTGTAGTCTCAGCACTTGCAACGCCCTTAAGAAATATAAGCGGAATCCAACCAGTCTGGATTTAACCACACTCAAAACAACAAATGGGTTTGTTTTTAACCTAGAATAGAAAGTATCCCTGTACACTCGGCACAAAATCTAAACACTTGGTGGAATATTTCTGAAGTTTATTTGTATTTTAGTTTGTTTTACCATGAATCTGTGCTTGTATGATTTTTATTCATGAATCACTCAGAGGTTTCATGTAGTACACACTGTTCTGAACTCCACAGCATTACATTACTCAGTAACAGTTTATATTCAGGATAACACATCAATAGCTACTCACCTGTTGAACAGCTAGCGTACTGTCCATCTCCTCAAATGATTCATCCGGCCAGTTGTAGAAATCCTGTAAGAGAAAGGAGGAACAATCTCAGGGCTAACAGCTAGCATTATGGCACAAGTTCATAAATCACAGTGTTAGTTCGCCTACGCTAGCCACTAGAGCTAAGTGTCTGATAAATATCAAAGAGTTAACATTTGCCGGCAGAAAACGTTTTGACCAACGGTTGCCGGGTGAGTTTTCACTCTTCCTTGAAGCTGCCTTGCTAGTTTACCTGACAACGTAAACAAGGTCGTGACTACTTCCTGTAAAGGTAAAATGAAAGTCACGGTTGTGTTTTTAGGAGCCTGGCTATAAACGTCCTTAGACGCAAAACATCACTAGTTACATAAAGCGGTGACTCTAAAATCAAATTCAAAGCAAAAGAAGCACAATAGGAACTATTTTAGAGAGCCCTTCATCCCAGCAATTAGACGGTGTAAAAAGCTAACTACAGCTAGCTGTGCATTCCGATGACAAGCCCCTCTGAGTCGATGTTTTGGACCGAGCTGTCGATGGAAAGAGGCGGGAAGAAACTGTATGGCTGTCCGGAGATAACTCAGCCCGTCGTGTGGGGTCTATGTGGTTCCACCGGAGCTGAAACCAACCTTAGCCTTGGTTCCAGGCCGATTCCTCCTGAGAACTGCAGCTCCCTCCGCCATGACCATCTCGACAGAATACCCGGATGTTCGTCAGCAGCGACGTTGTCGCGAGGAAAGCGGAAGCTATTCACGCAAAGGCGAGCGTGATGGAGCTCCAGATTCAAAAACTGAGCACAAAAGTGAATTGATTTATTAAGTGTAAAGGATGATAATAATAGAATACAGTATATCTTAAATTATGTGTGGAAGACGTGCAACACGAACACTGGAAAAATGCCTCAACAAAACTTGCCCTAAAATAAGAAACTACAGGCCTTATAGTCTATTTCCAGGCTTCTTCCAAGTCCTGTGGGAGGATGGATTTTCAGAACATATAGTAAATTATTCAGAAAATGATCACCACTTGCATCCTTTACAGTTTGGGTTTAGAAATAATTACAACAATCTGCTAACTGCATTCTTTAAATCACATGATAATGAAAATATAGTGAGTTTTGATTTAAATCACAGGTCTCAAACTCCAGTCCTGGAGGCCCGGTGTCCTGCAACCTCTGCTGCACCACACCTGAATAGAACAATTAGGTCACTAGCAGGTCTCTGGAGAACTGATCTACACAAAGAGGAGGTAATTAAGTCATTTCATTCCAGTGTTTTGTACCTGTGGCCCTTGAGGACTAGAGTTTGAGACCCCTGATTTAAATGAACCAATTACATCACTTTAAAACCCTCAAAACATAATCTGCCCAAGAGCTGATTATAATTGTTCATCTGATCTCTAAAAGACAGTAAACAGTACACAGTAACTGATCATTTCAGTGTTGCTTTAGTTCCTCTTTAGTTCTTGTAATAAATCTTCCAGCTGTGTAGTGGGATTGTTGGTCATCATGTGTGCCAATATATCAGTCTTTCATGTTGCTGGGGAAACCATTGATAATGTTGCAGAAAAAGAAAACAATAGTTTAGCTCCAACTAATCATTACTGATGGCCACTAATGAGCAAGGTTCTGCTGGTTTCTTCCTGCTAAAGGTTTTCCTCTCCACCGTCGCTTCATGCATCCTCTGAATGAGGGTTAGATGTTAAATAGTAAATGAAACTTTGTAGAAAACTTTGATTAGAAATCCATCTTCAATGACATTAAATGGATTTTTGTAAAATCTCTATCAATACCTAATTTTGATCATGGTTTGATTCATAAAAGCAGTAAACAAGTAAAACACTGAAGAGGGTGAATGCTTTCTGTAGGCACATTATCAATTCCTTTCACTTCACCATCATGTCCTATTTTTTGTTGGTCCAAAACATAAAATCATAAGAAAATACATATAACATCTAAGTTTTGTTTCATAAGATACGAAAAGGCTGAAGGGTTTAAATATGCCTGCACAATTCTGTAAAAAGGTTTCATCTTTCTCAGTGAAAACACGGCAACAGGAGGAAGAAAAATCCATATATTAATGATACATTAATGTTCACTGTTAAAAGAAAAGTTGGATGTTATCTGCCCCAATATTTCCAGTTTAAATAAAGCTAAGTTTATTCCAGAAACATTACTTACCCCTCCATAAACTTTCAGACAGAAAAAATGTGTTTATATCTATGTTTGAATGTGCTTTAAACTTGAAACCGTTAGAAATGTGTGGAAAAAACCCATCCCACCCTCATAAAAATAATACAATAAATCAACAGTTGAGTGACTTTATTATTGTAACAAAATGTAATTAGAATTATTTACAATTTACTGGACGTAAAAAAGAAAAACAGACATGAATGAAATTAATTCTTCTCTGCAGCGATGATGGACCTCACACAAACTAAACAACAGAACTTAGTCCATGTATTTGCCGAGAATGTCTCCGTCGCGGAACAGGAAATAGTCCTATGGGAGCAAAATACGACAAGTTAAACCCAGAAGAGCACAAAGCATCTGCTGTGACTGAAACGGTGCTTCACCTTTTCCTCTAGAACTACTTTAGTTCCTCCATATTCCGGTAGCAGCACCTTCTCTCCAACCTTCACGCTAACAGGTTGCACATGGCCTTTCTGAAGACAGGAAAAAGATAGAATGTTACAAAAATCCCAGCCCAACTCCTCATCTATCCAGTTTGTTTTATCATGGTTGTTGTTGGACATCATCCCAGATCCATCTCCGAAAATCTATCGAAACAAAATGGCCGAATTGCATTGTACCTCTGAAATCAAGACAAATACTCTGTAAAAAGTTAAATGCTTTGCATCATAGAGATAGCATAGATGTAGACATAAGGTCTGCCATGTATTTATGTTATTAGGATAAAAGTACAGTCAAGATTATTATTTGCTGTTGTGTGATAATTTAGTACTAGAAGCAGAGAAAATAAGGAGACTCTGAAGTATGAAACATGGCTGAAAAAAATCTAAAACTTTATGCTGAGCCCGATAAACTAAAACACTTGCAGACTGCACTGTCTGTGTCTTTAAGTGAAACCTTTTTAACCCTAGAGTCTCTGCATGAAGCTACCTGCATTTCTAGACCTACAGATGACAACATAGGAAGAAACTGAACTGGCACACTGTGGACAACCACCTATTCAGAGTTCAGTATTCACAGATTTTTCTGTGGAACGTAAATCCAAAATACTTGTGAAAAATTCCCCTTGTAGTAATTTTTTTTTCTTTCCGTAGAGCATATCTAAGCTATTCGAAGGAAAACTCAGTTTGGGAAGTTCAAATACCGAGCAGAGATGCTGCTTCACACACTACTGGCTGGCTTTTGAAAAGAAGCCAATCCAGGAGAGCCATTTCTTTTACTTGGCTCTAATCAGCGATAAGAAGACTTATCTGTACATATCTGGACTGTAGATATTAGCTTCCGATGCAGAGCTAAGATTGTTTGTACTGCACATTTTAATGCATATCAAGATATATTTGGTGTGAGAGCCATTAAAATAGGCTGTTCTAATCGTTTCTAGAAGGAATCTGAAGTATTTTGGATTTCAACTATTAGCATGTGGCTAACCCCTAACCCCAGTAGGGATTAGAGGTTAGCGGGGGTCCACTACTCCCAGACGCCTTTTCTAGCTCACTTTGTGGGCCTAACTACTCACTACTCTCAGGAAGGTGTAAAAATCTGAATCTGTGGACCGAGGCAGCCTGCAGAATACAGCGTGATGATTTCAATCTACCTAAGAACAACACAAAAGTTACATGATTAAGGTACAACAGGTACTGCATCAGAGAGCAAGCTGTGTGAAACATAGAGTAGACCTCAAACTATGGGGGAAATGAAGGAAACAATAGATCACCTGGTTAACAGAGCCTGGGCCGACTGCCACCACCGTGGCCTGCAGTACTTTGCCCTGGGATTTCTCTGGCAACATGATGCCTCCCTTGGTTACAGTCTCCGCGGTGAGACGCTCCACCAGAACCCGGTCAAACAGGGGGAGGAACTTCCTGAAGGCCTGTAAGAAACAGTGAGCTCCAGGTCAACCATGGATCATATGGACGGGAATTAGTTTTTAACTGCAAATCTATAGCATCATTTATCCAAACAGAAACATTTCTAAGTCAAAATCTTTCTAGAAAATGTTTTTTTCTTTCTAGCAAATGTCCAACTCAGAAATATCCTTGTTTCTTCTAGAAAATTTTGAGAAAAAAAGAAGTGCTGTTTTTTGTTCTCTAAAACGTCCCTAATATGCCGTCACAGGAACCAGACATGTGATTTTAGTTGACATCAATGATCAAAAAGCCAGCAATAATTAAGATTGTGACTTAGTTTCTATTAAAACAACTACAATCAGTTAGACTTAACACAAGAGACAATCAAGTTTAGGTCGATGAATCAATCTGCAGGTAACTCAAGTCAGCTTTATTACATTTGGTGAGATTTTAGGAAATGCCTTAATGGAGGATTCCAATTGTGGCTGCTGAGCTTAGCAGCAGATGTACCAGTGACCTTGTGTCAAGGCTTCTGGTCCCAGCGTGCTTACTGGGAGGAGGAGGGGCAGCTACACTCTCTCTCTGATCAGTCGACCCTGAAATCTGACAGGACGAGGACGCCTCCACTCACTGATAAAACACCTGAAAACCCAACACCGTTTCTGAAAGCTTCAATGCCTCAAGCCTCTCCGGCTGGTTGGACTGCCTTCTTTTTATCAGCTGCATCAACCCAGTGACAGCCCATCAAAAAATATAAGAATAAACTTTCTATACACGAAGGAACCACATCAACATATTTATATGTTAACTAATTTAACCAGGATTGTGTCACAATTTACTTTAAGTTTTACTAAAATCAGGACTGAGCACTTATTTATCCCAAAGTATCTTTAAGCTACCTGATGGTTACTTCCTCGATAAGTTTGGAATTGAGAACTTTCCAGTAAAATAATCAAAGTGCTCTTAATGAAGGGATTCTATGACTTCAACTTTTTCCTGAAATGCCAGGAAGCGTGCTGGAGTTGACTGGAATTTTCTCTGGCTGTTCAGTATATTTTTGATTTACAACAAAAGCAGCCAGACTATTTTTGTTTTAAATCTTTGAAAATATACTTTATGTCATGGTATTATATTATGCCATTTAAAAAAAATTTTTTCTATATAATCAAAACCAGTCCATGCCAGACACCCACCATTTACTTTATTTTATTTATTTATTTATTTATAGAAGACAATAAGTCAGCATCTAGGATAGTATTATCTCTTTTAAATAAGATTTTTCGTACACATTCTTTCGATGAAATGAGACTGACTCACTATATATCATTTTAAAGTGATGAAAAATGACAGCAAGAGCCACAGTTGTGCTGGACTCCTACTGCACAGCTTTAGGGATCAGTTCCGTTGAGTTTCTGTCTGCTGCAGTGAAGTTTCACCAACCCGAAGGTCGCGGGTTCGAGCCCTGCAACTTCACATGCAAATGTATTAAGCTGAATAGAGTTTGCGTAGATAAAAAGCTATTTCAATTACTAAAAGTTATTAGGTTTTATAGCAGCTGCATATATTCTTTCTTTTTTAAACCTATTCACGGAAATATAAGGTAAATGTGCGGTCGAGCCCCCACACACTGTTCTCCTCAGCAGCGTGACCTTGTGAATGAAAATTAGCTTACACAACGATAGCTGACGCCTCGATGCAGATAAAATAAAAACCTTACAGAGTATAACCGGTCCCCTGCCTCTCTGTCTAAACGCTGAACAACCCAGCTGTAGCTGTCTCCAACTATTAGACGCCGTTTCTTACCATTTTTTTGTGAGAGAGTCTGTCAGGAGCTGCACTGCAGTCAACGAGCGTGGAAGTGAGACTCTCCTTTAGTCCCTCCACGTGAGGAAATCTCCAGAACGCGCATGCGCACTACCTCGCTGAACTTTACGTGGCTCACAGAAGGTTCTAGTACACCCGGGGATGATTTTAAGAAAACTACTTTGTTGTGAAATTCTATATTTTTTAAAAGTTAAAATGCGCATTAATACTTTTAAATTATTTTAACTTAATTTATAAAAAAGTTTCTCATTTGAAGCTCGCGCAAGATTGCACAATGTCAACTTTGACCTTTGTTTGCTCCTCCAATTGCACGCAGGAAATTTCTGGAACCTCCCGCCCGGGAACGAGCATATCCTTGGTGTTATTGGACTAAAATATCATAACTAATTAAATAATTACTTCGAAAATTCGAGTATTTTATGGAATTAATCTCTTAATTTGCTAGGCCGAAGGTAAATGTAGTAAAAGCAAGCAAATAAGACGGTTAAGTAAGATATTCTGTGGTATACTGAGAAGGGGGCGGACCGGTACATAACCCGGATGCAGTAGACCATGTGCAGTCCTGTCTTCACAGCTCCACACGACTGTCCTCTCATCCAGTCCTACCGCTCCGGGTGGTGTCCTCGCTGCATTTACAAGCTTTTACCTCGCAGGTAAGCGCTTAAACTTCACGTGTATTAACACAGGCGGCTCGAGTGTGCATATTTTAAGAGCGGTCTTCAATTAGGCTCGTGTAGGTGACGCCGTTTTAACTCGAACAGCTCATATTTCGCTAATTCCTCCTCCTCCGAAGAACAAGGACGTGCACGTTAAAATGGCACTACGGATTTTACCGAGCTTCCCAGCTGTCCGCGGGAACGCCGTTCAGTTTCAGTGTGATAATAGTTGTCTCGTGCCTGGCGAAACGAGACGGCCAGTTTGCTTTGGTGTCACTTTGATGTCATCTCGGATACAGCATGTTTGTGACCAATACTTCCACAAGAGCGTGAGCGTGCAGACACAGGCAGTGCACGTGCTGCCTTCACTATTCTTACAATTTGACCTTGTTACGTACGACCTCAGGAGCCCACGTGGGATCTTTTGCTGGCTGGATTTTTAAGTTTCAGTAAAAGGCATATCGTGACACAAAATCAGGCTTTTTAACGCACGAGCCGTTATCTTTCAAATATTAGTAACATTATGCAAAAGTTCCAGAGTAAAGAGGAAATGAAGTTTAATTTTCTAGCAGTGTGGAGGAAGAAGATGAAACTAAAAGGTACAGGAAAATGTTTGATTTTATAATTTGCTTGTGTGTAGGATTGTTTGCTCAATTAGTCTTTTTTTTTTATTGGTGTTAGTCGTTCATCCTTTTATTTCCTTTCACTACAGATAAAACTGAATTATACAGAGTTTGGAAATGGAAGAATATATAAAATCCTAAAGTACTCCTGCCACTATGTAGCTACTATGTAGGATCAGTATGCAGGATATGATGGTGTACTTTGGGTTTGTATATTTTTTCTGTGGCATTATCCACACAAGATACCAAGGAAAGTTAAAATTTGTTCTAGATTTTCTGAGATTGCATAAGGTATAATTCTTATTCTGTCACCTCTTGCTGCACGCAGCAGGTCAGCTGGCTGAACAGTTTCTTACTTCCCCTCACTTACAACAAAAATCAAATTCAACTGTTGGAAATTATTTCCTGTTGCAAAATTCATGAGCTGTGTTGGTGTAGGAAGTGATAGTGTGTCAAAATTACAAAATTAATTAAGTAACATTTCTTTTATTGTAATAACCAACATGTTACAATTTAGCAGCAATATTTATATTTTCCTAGTTTTAAATATAAGCACTTGGGCCATGTAATACATTGTATGTTTTTTGGGTTGATACTTTTTACTAACAGTTACCACACTGTAAAAATCTCATACTGGCCATTTTCTGACAAGCAAGAGTGAAAACTATACAATAAACCCGTTTAGACTAACACAAATATATTTCTGGCTGCCAGTTGTCTTTAGCAGATGGCTAAAACAACAATTAGTTATCTTGTGGTCAGGTCAGAAGGTCAATCTCACCCTCTGGCCTTCTGCCAAAGATGTCCTTGGTTGAAATGTTGATGTTCTTCTCTCACTAAAAAAAGATAACTGAACTCTCAAACCTGTTTGATTGTTTGGCTCTTGGAATTTATTCTGGAAAGTCTTGAAAGTTGCCCAAATCCTACTTGGAGGAAGTCATTTTACAATTTTTCTTGGTTACCTGGCAGTGGCCTTGTAAAGACCATTTTGAATGGTCCAGACTTAATGAACTTACTGCTGATAAACTGGGTGGATTACTGCCGCATGGTTGGTGTCATGGGGACAAGAAGCTGAAAGAATCAGGGTCTGTGACTCTTTAAAGGCTGGATAATTCAGCTGCAACTAAAGTTTTAACAACTCATTTAAAAGAAGAAATGCAGTGAAGCATGTGGGTAGCTAGATGTGTAAATAATTAGTTTGATGGGGACTTTATCAAACCTGAGATGTGTTCATGTTTTTTATATATTTAATTAAAAAGTTAGAATGTCTTAAATGTGAGGCTGTGATAAATGTCAAATTTTTCATTCATTGTCAATATGCATCTTGTGCAACTAGATTGTTGAATCATTGACTTGAAGGTTCAAATGTCAAATTTCAGATCCTGACCTCCCTACCCATACGATAGTTAGGTCAGTCCAGACAAGTAGAGTGGTGCTGACAAGTTAAAAGCTTGATGGTGGACATTTTAGCTCACCCGTTTGTGCTTTTGTAACCATATTATGTATTTCCCAGTTTTATGTCCTTCCACTTATTGTCACTAGGGGGTGGTGTTCATCTCCATCATGTTGCTGGGTTGAAATCAGCAAGTTTCTGCTCCTAACTGAACACTATCGGGGCAGACGTAACCTTAGCAATTCTTCTGAGATGAAAAAATATTTTTGGGAGGGGACTGATCAAATAAAACACAAAATGACAGTTTTAAAGAGGCAAGAGAACATTATCAAATAGATGATGCAATTTCTACCTTTGCAAAGTTAAACAAGAAGGAATTCTCAGAAAACCAGTTCCTAAGGGCAGATAGGCATACCTAAAGTTTGGACAAGTTAGACCCATTATCAAAAATCATATA
The DNA here is from genome assembly GCA_903067055.1 of Poeciliopsis paucimaculata. NCBI lineage: Eukaryota > Metazoa > Chordata > Actinopteri > Cyprinodontiformes > Poeciliidae > Poeciliopsis > Poeciliopsis paucimaculata. The sequence continues at coordinate 26,780 of CAEGAD010003394.1, forward strand.
CGTATGTAATTGTAAATCATCTGCATAGCAGTGGAAATCGATTTTAGAATCAGGTTTTCCCTCAGTGTATCATAGGCGGTGGGGCCACAAGGGCTGATTTGTCCCTCCCCACCAGTATAGGCATTGTTTATTTTAAATGGGGTTTTTCTATATACCAGTAAAAGTGATGGGAAAAACAAATTGACACATTTTTTCATATTTTTTTAACACAAAAACCCATTTTGCTGCTGGTGGATTGCCTTGTTGCCCCTACCACTTAGCTTAGCAGGTTTCTGGGAAAATCCTTGAATAGAATGTAATAATTGGCAAAGTTGCAGGAGACCCTAAACAGAGCCTTGTGGAACTCCATGTTTGATTGTACAAGGCTCAGGCTAATGTATTGACCGTTAATTTTTTTTTCCCTCAGAAATGTTTCGTCTACCTACCATCATGAAACAGGTGAGGCCTGTGTGCCGGGCACTAGCTCCTCACCTCACACGAGCATACGCCAAGGATGTGAAGTTTGGGGCAGATGCGCGCGCCCTCATGCTGCAGGGGGTGGACCTGCTGGCTGACGCTGTGGCCGTCACCATGGGGCCAAAGGTATCACACTTCACTAACTTCTCCTGCTAAATGACTCGTCTACTGACCAACACTGTTGGAGAGCTCAAGTATCATCTTTGTGATCTTCAGGGTCGCACTGTCATCATCGAGCAGAGTTGGGGCAGTCCAAAGGTCACCAAGGATGGTGTGACGGTGGCCAAAAGCATCGACCTGAAGGACAAGTACAAGAACATCGGGGCCAAGCTGGTGCAAGATGTGGCCAACAACACCAACGAGGAGGCCGGGGACGGCACCACCACGGCCACGGTGCTGGCGCGGGCCATCGCCAAGGAGGGCTTCGACAACATCAGCAAGGGCGCTAACCCCGTGGAGATCCGGCGTGGGGTCATGATGGCCGTGGAGACGGTCATCAACGAGCTGAAGAAGCTCTCGAAGCCTGTTACAACCCCAGAGGAGATCGCACAGGTACGGAAAAACGCTAGGTTTGCTTAGTGCTGCCCCCAAGTGTCAGGACAATGAAATTTACATGCAGTGATGTCGTTTTAGGTCGCTACCATCTCAGCCAATGGAGACGTGGAAATCGGTAACATTATTTCCAATGCCATGAAGAGAGTTGGCCGCAAGGGAGTCATCACAGTAAAGGTCGGTGTCTGTTGTTACTGTTTTAATTCAAAATAAGAGTCTCAAAGGTGAAATAGTGCATCATAATCATATGAATTTAGACAGCAACAGATTTCTGCTTCATGAGAGCAATGAGAAATTTTATGACTTTCTAATATCTTAGATTTGGAAATATTTCCAGTGGAAACCAGATATTTTTATACAGCTAATTAAAAGACCAACTTTTTTTTTGGACACCATCTGACACCATAAGACCAAATTTTCTTGTGTAGAGAATTACAAAAAATATTTCTCTTTATCCAATGCCAGAAAACATTAGAGATTTTATTTTGTATCAGCATTTAATTTGAGCAGGAAGATCATTTACCTCAACACAATTTGTTTGGATTGTTTCAAAGTAGTGAATATTAAGTATTCGTAATGGCTCAATTACTTATTCTTCATCTTATACATTGTACATCAAACAAAGTTATTAAAATTGGGGGATTTAAAAAAAAAATTAAGTTAATGTATTTATTTGTAACAGGATGGGAAGACTTTGCATGATGAGCTGGAGATCATTGAGGGAATGAAGTTTGACCGTGGCTACATCTCTCCTTACTTCATCAACACCGCTAAAGGTAACGTCACTCGCCTGACCAACCCCATCTAAGGTCAGGGTTTAGTTACATTTAGCTCAATCACCATCCATCTTGTTTTGCTTCCAGGCCAGAAGTGTGAGTTCCAGGACGCCTACCTGCTGCTCAGTGAGAAGAAGATCTCCAGCGTCCAGAGTATCGTACCAGCTCTGGAAATCGCCAACCAGCACCGTAAACCTCTGGTGATCGTAGCCGAGGATGTGGACGGAGAAGCCCTGAGCACCCTGGTTCTCAACAGGTACGTCTTGTCAAGTTTGTCCCCTCGACACAGAAACAAAAAAACGTTTTTGGACAACGCCTAAATAACCATTGATTGAACTTGCAGGCTGAAGGTCGGTCTTCAGGTGGTCGCTGTCAAAGCTCCAGGTTTCGGAGACAACAGGAAGAACCAGCTGAAGGACATGGCCATCGCCACCGGCGGCACGGTTCGTTTCATTACAGCTTTGCTTTCCTGTTGGAAAATTGCCTTCTAGTCAGGAATTAAAGTAATGATGTCAAATAAAAAATTAAAATGTTGTTTTTACTATTTTCGCCACAGTTCCAGAGGAGCATCAATAAATACATTAATAATAATAAAAAAGCTTAAATCTCACTACTTTCCTTATGTGGCATCCTGAAGATTCCCATTTCAACTGGGAATGTTTTAACATAATTTTTGTGGCAATATGAATGTTGTCATGAAGTCAACCTAAGAAGTAGTTTGTCATATTTATTGTCAAAATAGTATTGCAAAATAGCACAATAATATTCTATGTCCATATCAACCACCTCTACTTGCAAATGCTGATATCTGAGGTTAAGCATCAGCCGATACCGATTAGATACAGAAAATCAGCTGAATTTACTTAAAATGTTTTTTAAACAGACTGAATTACAATTATCAAAACAGCAACGTAAATATACCCACAGCTTCACAAGTTTGGTCAAACATATAAAAACATCACAACTTTAATTTGTTCAGTCAGTGCAGTTAGGAGTCGAACAGTCGATGTAAAATAAATAATAAAGAAACTGATAAAACAGGTTGACTGTCTTGACCAAAAATGTAAAAATAAACTGCAACAAACCTTCTTTCAAATGATTCAGAAAGTACAATTAGGAGTTCCAAACAGGTAAATAATAAAGCATGGTGTCACTTAAAGCATCGAATTAGACTGACTAGATCTGCTCTTATCGAGAGGGCACATTGTCACTCATAGATCTAGAATTATTTTCCATGTCGGGACCGATCCGGATATTGACTTTGCATCGGTGCGTCTCTAGTCGATCCTTGACTGGATGTGTGTCTGCAGGTGTTTGGTGATGAAGCTCTGGGTTTGGCTCTGGAGGACATCCAGGCTCACGACTTCGGCAAAGTGGGTGAGGTGCAGATCACCAAAGACGACACCCTGCTGCTGAAGGGCGGAGGCAGCCCCGCCGACATCGAGAAGCGTGCAGCAGAGATTGCCGAGCAGCTGGAGAACACCACCAGCGATTACGAGAAGGAGAAGCTCAATGAGAGGCTGGCCAAGCTGTCTGATGGGGTGGCCGTTCTCAAGGTAAACGCTCGCGCTTTGTCAGTTGTTAAGGGATTTGGGGAACAAACATCTGACTTCTCCGTGGGTTGCCAGGTGGGGGGAACCAGCGACGTCGAAGTGAATGAGAAGAAGGACCGCGTGACAGATGCTCTGAATGCCACCCGGGCCGCCGTGGAGGAGGGCATTGTTCTCGGCGGAGGCTGCGCTCTGCTGCGATGCATCCCGGCGTTGGACGCCCTGAAAACCGGCAACAATGATCAGAAGATCGGTGAGCAGAGCGCATCCTCTTAGCTCCATCTCCTCTAGTCGACATGCGAGCTCTGCTTCATGCTCTCTGTCGTTCTGTCTCAGGCGTGGACATCATCAGGCGGGCGCTCCGTATTCCTGCCATGACCATCGCTAAGAACGCTGGTGTGGAGGGCTCCCTGGTGGTGGAGAAGATCCTGCAGGGGGCATCAGACATGGGCTATGACGCCATGCAGGGAGAGTACGTCAACATGGTGGAGAAAGGCATCATCGACCCCACAAAGGTACAGGACAGACTGAAGATAAAGCTCAGCGCACTCACTTAGTGTTTGAGTCATTAAAGAGACAGTATCATGTAAAATCAACTTTATTGATCTTTCCATTCTGTTACAATGTTAATCCCCCATCAAAAACATACCTGGAGTGTTGCTGGGATTCTTTCAGGCATGTTAGAGAAATCCTTTAATCTCTGACAACCATTCAGCTGTGCAAAACAGTTGGTGTGACCTAGCTACACCTTCAAGATGCAGCTCATCCTACCATCTGCAGTGTCTAAGATTTCCAGAGGTTATATGACAGTTTGTGGCAGGGCCTGTTTTTCTCAAAAATAATAAATGTAAAATAACTGGATTGTCTCGTGATCAATGTAAAGAAGCTCATTTTTATCTGTTTTTGTAAGATTGCTTGGTTACAAAAAAATACCAGACATAGAAAAATGGAATCAACATATTTTCTTGCGCAGTTTGTATTTTGCTGCGGGAATTCTACCCTGATTAAAGCTTGAAACTAGTCGTATATCTTTTTATATTTCAAATCACTGCTCAGTTTTGAAGAGCTGCTGGTTTGGGCTGCTAACCAACACAAAGTAGTGCAGAACTGTGAAGTGTAAGGGAAATGGTGCATAAAAACGTTTCAGTGAAACTCTGAAGAATGTGGCTAGCATAGCGTCACCTTCCTAAATAATAGTAATTTTCTGCCAGAAGGGATTTTTTGCAACACAATAATTGCCTTTTTTCCATTGCCTAAAGATAATTTTGTCAAATTGATCTCTTTTGGGAAAAAAATACAAATAAGCTGTAACCTGTCCTTCTCTTCCTCCTGCAGGTGGTACGGACAGCACTGATGGACGCCGCCGGAGTCGCATCTCTACTTTCCACCGCCGAGGCCGTCGTTACGGAGGTCCCCAAGGAGGAGAAGGAGATGCCAGCAGGCATGGGAGGAATGGGAGGAATGGGAGGAATGGGAGGCGGCATGGGTTTCTGAGCCGGGCCTGCCGACCCTGTACAGACTGAATCGTCAGATTTGAGCTGGATTGACCACGATTCCTCCGGAGCTTCATTTGGTTTGGCGGCTCAGTGGACTGAGAGCTGCCGGAGCCCTTCTTCATATTCCACACTGGCACCTGAACGCATCATGTAACCTGCTCAGAGAGAAGCAGTAACACAGGGTTCACCACTAGGGGGGGTTTGGTTTGTTTCAGCCTCACGTGTCTGCAGAGAAACGCAGAGCTCTGAATCTGTGTGCATTGTTGCATGTGGAGAAAATGGTCACTTTTTTTTTTTCTCCAGAATGTTCCGATGCATCTATTTGATGAAAACACACACCCATCCCCAGTTGCACATGGGTTGGTTGCAACTGGGGATGAGGATGCTGTAATCCTGCAGGCTGAAACAAACAGAACCATTCCTTTGTGGAGTAGAAAGAGCAGGCCTTCAGAGTCCATGTATGGATTTTTATTTTGTAGTAGTTTTATTTTCTTGTTAATTTTTAATTCTTCATATGTTTTTGTAATATACATGTCTGTCATCATCGATCCGAATTAAAGCAGTTTTCTTACAGACTATGAGCGTTTCGTTACGTCTTCACTCTGAGTGCCTAACAGGCCTGTTGAGTCTGAATGTTTACTGACATACTGACCCTCATTAACGTAAACATGACCCTGATATGTTGTGACAAAGTGTGAATGAAACTGTATCTAGTCCTGTAGTAACACTTGCAGGAAGCAGCCAGTAGGTGGCGCCTATGTTCCCGAAAGTGGTGGTCAGGTCATTTCTGTAGACATGATTGTTTTTGTTCTGTCTAATAAATCAGTATCCATATTACGTTTGATTTTAGTGCTTCCTTTATAGATTAATTTAAATTATTCAGAAGCCAACTTATTTTAGTAAAGAAATAAAACGTGAACAAATGTAAAATACAAGAGGTAGGTTTTGCATCATACCATTCAAAATTATTTTTAATACAGAAATTTGGATGCTGCTGAAGAAGTTGGCTCACAGTGCTGCATCTGAGCACATCGGAAAGCTAGTTGGAGGGAAAAAGTCTGGTAGAGACAGAAAAAGGACTGCGAGTCAAAGCTTATTGAAGTTTGGGAGGGATTCATATGGCATGGCCTCACAAAGGTTTGCTTTGCTCAGGCAGCTCCTTCAAACTAGCAGCAGCAATTAGCAAACACCTGGTGGAACTGCAAATCTACTTAGTTCAAAGAACCTCAAACAGTCCTAACCAATGTAAACGGCATGAAGGAGGAGCATTGTCATGACTGGTGAAAGGGGGTGTCAGACAGAATAGGAGCTTCTTTAAAGAGCTTGTCTCTTAAAGAGACAGAAGCCCAACTTCAATGGAAACTGCAAAGACTATTATATCTCTGTCTCTAGCATTTTTATAACTGATTATACTATAAAGTTTCACTTATGTGGTTAAAATTCAAAACACCACCCCTTTAGTCAGAATCTAGTAAATTTAAGAACTTTAAATACCCCAGCAGACAATACTGTCTCTATCTCAAAGTTCAGATCACTGGTGTCAATTGCTAAACTTTAGATATAAATTCATGTTTTTGTCTCCGATAATACTATAGCAATAATGCATTTACTCATCTTAGTAAGCAGGAACTATTTTGTCTGCTGCATGACATCCAACTTACTAAAGAAGAGTTGATATCATGTCTGTTTTAAAAATTACCACCGGTTGGTTTCAGAATAAAAGTTAAAATCATCCTCTTAACCTTCATGGGATGACTTCGGTTTTTTCCATCAGCTTGCTTTTCTGTGAACACACTTTATCTAAAAGTGGCTTCAGGCTCTCTGTAACACAAACACCTGACTGTTCAAACAGGTCAAAGGTCAGGAAAAACGTGTACATTAAACTTTGTCACTCTTCGAGGAAGAAACCACAGGAAGTCGGGGTTTTTTGTTTTTTAGAAAAAAAATACTTTATACATCATGCAGTTGGTACATCGTCTGAAGACTTTGAAAACACAGACATTGTTATCACACAAAGACCTTTCCAGAAGAAAAAAAACACACAGACACACACACACCAGTCTTCATCCTCTCCTAAAAAGCAGAGTACAGTTTCCTCAGATGTTCAAACTAATATTTACAAACTGACACTTGAAGCTGCCTGAGTTAACATTTACAACCAGCCACAATAGAACTGAATAAAACAATGAAGGCAGTCATAAAAATAAAATAAAAAACTGACAAAGAGGAGATGATAACATTGTTGTAAAAAAAAAAAAAAAAAGAAGCTACCCTTCAGGTTTGAAATGTTTGCATTGTGTAAATGTTAACTGTCAGCTACAAATAAAAAAGACCAACATTTATCGGTAAAACTAAATAATAAATAGGAGATAATGACGATGATGTTTCTTTACAACTGGAGATAAATACACAGCCAAGCAGGCCTGGAGGCACAGAGTGGACAGGACAGGTGAGACCGTCATGGAAACAACTTCCTGTTGGGATGTTCGGGCCGACCACGGAATCAAACTTCCAAATCTAATGAGCATTAATTGTTTTGTTCCTTTATGCTTCCGTTCAGTCATTAAAGCTGGAATAATTTTAGAAGTTACATGAAGCTGTCACCATGTTGTGGCAGCACAGTACGAGAGACAATCTCTGAAGAAAAAAAAGAAATCAATCTTTGTCTTCTCCCAGTGCCAACCAAAAACAACCAAACAGAGAAAGGAGGCGGGACGTAGCGCTGTCAATCATGCGCGCCACTCTCCCATCACCCCATTCACACTTCAATGTCAGCAGAGGCTGTCCTCAACGCTAAGGTTAGATAGCATACCCACCAATGACGGTGGATAAACAGTTTTCTTACCATTTCTCTGACATTAGCACATAAAGCAGAACATTCACAAGTTTGACTGAGCACTAAGCCCCTCCTCCTGGCTCTGATTGGTTGTTTTTGGTCAGGCGCGAAGCATTTCTTCAGTCGGCAGTAGCAGCTCAGGGAGGAGATGGAGAAGATCTTTTCTCAGATTATCTGACTCATCCTAATTTTAACAAATATGTAAAAAGCGGTTTTAAAAAAAATTTTTTTTTAAAAAGTTAAAAACTGCCGCTTTAATTTGAGAGCAGCTTGAGTCTCTCATATCTGCTGATCAGGGCTCCCTTCCTCAGTTTCATCCCTTTTGAATCAACTTCACACAAGCTGTCCCAATAATACTGATGTGAATCATTCTGAAAACATACACAACGCGTCTCCTGATAGAATAACATTACTATCATACATGGTTTGTCATCTGATCAGTTCCAGTTCCAGACATCAATGGAAGCTGTAAGCGTGGAGGAGCAGAGGTTAATGAGAGCCGGACTGAAGGCGCTGCAGCCTTGAACATCTGACTGGTTGATGGAAGCTGAGCAAACAGCAGCCAACATGAGGTGAGCTGGAAACATCCGGACCGGTCTGAACCAGCTGCCAGGACGCGCACCCATCCCCCCCCATCCGAGAACGGAATCGGTCCGTTTTCCCTATGATCACTATTCACTATTTAATTAATGATTAAATAGTGAAATGCGCTGATGAGGTAATAATGAGTGGAATATGTGTAAAAATACAACTTGATTTGGGGAGTTGAGCTACTGAAAAAAGATAAATATCTGCTATTATTAGTACGACGACATATTAGGGTCATTGTAGATAGAAGAGAGAAAGAAAAAAAAGGAGAAATAAATTTACTAATGAAACCTGAAATTTTTTAGATTAGTCTCAGACATTTTCTGACTTCTGAAAGTTAAAAATGTTTGACTTTTCAAACTCAGAAGTACCCAAGTTCTTTTCTAGAAAATCTGTGAGATTAATCTCAAAATTCCTGCATTTTTTTTTTGTTGCAGAAATTCTCTTTTTTTAAACTACACCTACAATGCCCTTAATATGCCGTCATATATTGGTGACACCAAAAGAAAGTCAAAACAAAAATGTTTTTAGATAAATAATGGAAAGAATAACTTATAATCTGAGCAGTCTAGAGGACAGTTTTTGGAAACTCTTGGTCAGAAAATGTTTGAATTATGTCCAAAATGTCACACCTAGTTTTGTGTAATTACGTAATTTCACCATTATTTTATTTAGGGTTTTTTTTTTTTTCTCCCCAATTGACATTGCAGTTTGTTTACTCAAGTTTATTTGTGATACAAAAATCAATAAAATAAAAATGACAAAACAAAACCTGATTTTGATATTTGTAACTGTAATCTGTCAACAATAGAGGAAGCAAAGGAAACAGGGAATGGTGATGGGTAGGAAAAGCCTGATCTGTGGCTCTCTAACATCCGCAGGGGAAATACAAGCTGGGATCATGCTTGGGATAAATGTCATCCTTCCTTGTCTGCTTGAGCCTTTAAAATCCGATCTGCCATTTTTTGTTTTTGTTTTTTTCCCTTGCAGCAGGCGTGGAAGAGAAATGCGCTGATTCCGAAAATACCGGAATCACTTTTGGCTTCCTCCGTCAGAGAGGACGGCGAACGCAACGCTACGAGACAGGTGGGAACGTAAAAGTGAAATAACCGTTTCCATAGCGACCTGATGGTACAGTACAAAGGTCGCGTTCTGACTGTGTGACCTGTGGGATCACATTTTGTTTTTGTGCCCTTTAAAGTTGAAGCGGCCACAGAGGAGCATCCAGATTCATGATGCACCTGAACGCCTCACCTGGACCCTGCTGATGCACGCTCCCCTTCAACTCATTGACCTTTTTACAACAGGGGTGTCCAAACTTTTGCCCTCGGAGGCCCAAAACTGGCAAACCTAAACATTCAATTAGAAATGGAAAAACTGCTTTGTCATTTTTATCTTTGGTTTTACTAGCCAACACATTTTTCAAATTTTTTTAAAAGATCCAAAACATTAAAAGGGCTTTGGACTGTTGCTTTATTCAAAGTAAAACAGATAACTTCCACATTTTTCATTAAATTAATTTTTTTTTTTTCATCATCAATTGTCAAGAAGTTATAAATTTTCACTATTTGGCCAAACAGAAGCATTTCAAGAGCGACAAATGGCCCCCGGGCCTCACATTGGACACCCCTGCTTTACAAGTATCAGTACCAACTGTCATGTCTCCCATAAGGAGCTCTCCTTCTACATAGTTTCTATAATATGTTAGCTTACTATATTAGCTCTTATATTCGTCACTTTTGCTTTACATCTCTTAGATTTAGCTTTAAAAAAAACATTCTAATCCTCCTCTTTGCCTTTGTGTTTCCATATAAATAGGAAATGCTTCATAGTGAACTATAGGAAAACTTCCCTAAAAACCAATCGATCAGACCAATCCAAACGCCCGGCTAGCGTCGCTCAGGGCAACTTCTCTCAACGAGCTGATTTAGTTTGAACTCCTCTAACAGACACGTTTACAATCAGATTTGACAAAGACAAGCAACAAATCCTCCGGTTCGACACGCTGGAGCCAGAAAAGGCTCACCTAGAAAAAGGCCACTTCATGTAGAAAAGTGTTCAACAAACAGCTGACGATCAGTAGAAAATTTTAAGAAATGCTAACGCTAAAATGCTAGCCATTCCGTGGTTCCAGCGGGATTTCCTGATGTGCTTCATCAGATGTGACAGCATTACGGTTTAAATGGAGGTGCAAATATTCTTTTTAAAAACGAGCGGGCTGCTGCGTCTCTATGGTTACGGCTGGCAGTCGCTTCCTGACAGGTTCTTCTCTGCTGTGGGAAAGGCACTGCGCGGGACGGCGGTCCTCGACTCTTTGGCATTGTGTTTCGCTTGTGTTGTCGTGTGAAGCTGGTGGGCGGGGCCACCGGGGTGGGAGGTTGCGGCGGGTGCTACGTGTGGTGGACTTCGTGGAACATCAGCTCGCGGGGGATAGGCGTCTCGGCGCCGTGTATCGTGGAGGCGCGGCGCTCGAACGCCGATACCATCTGCTTCACCACCTCGTCGAAGAAGACGTTGGCGAGCTGGGAGTGGAGGAGGGAGCGGAACTCGAAGGAGATCTGGACAGTGGGCAGGCTTCAAGTTAGCAAACACTTCTGACAAATGTGGTCTGAGGCTAACTGCACTGTCACACACACTTGCTGCGTTTCCATTTGGCCATAAAGTTGCACAATTTGACATTTCGAAAATAATGGAATGGAAAAGGAGATAATGTCTCTATGGCTACATTCACACAGCAACTCTTGATGCTCACAATTACGATGTTTTGCTGAAATGCCATCAGTTTTTTTGCTTGGTCATCTACAGTATAGTACTAATTAAACCCAACCTTCAATAGACGTTAGTGTGAATGGTTCACTTTACTCACAGCAAAATCCACGGTGCAGGTCCGAGGGTATCCAGGGAGACCTGGGCTGAAACGCCACACCGTCTCCAGGTGGTTGAACAGCTTCCCGTCTGAACAGGACGCCTAAGGACACACACACATAAACCCATTTAGGTGGCTTCAAACGTCCATTAACACTTACCGGTAGTTATAATCTGAAACCTTCTGGTATCTTTGCCCCAGAAATCTGACCTTTAACCTAATATTTCCTGCAGTTGTCCGTCCAGGGAGGAACGTGTGGCTGTTTGGAGCATCTGATTCCACATTCTTTGTTCTGACCTCAACACTCCTGGACTCACAAATCACAGAACAACCTGAACCGTGCTGCTCAGTCAGGCTCAGAGGAACAACATGTCCTTTGGTGGTTTACAGCTTCAGCATAAAAATAGTTAGAATGGGTTATTTTTCCAGCTAATGTCAGAGTTATGTAGAAAACAAGTCCCAGAGTAGTCCTCAGATGTTCTCCTGAAGTATGTAAATCAAAGTCCTGAGTCCAAACCGATTCATCTTTAGTTCTTAACTAATGATTCCAGTTTTAACTGGTCTGATTTCCTAAGAAATGCTCCACTTGTACATTTTGACCATTATCTGATTGAGCACAAACCAAAGTGCATCAAAGTACATGTGTTTATGGAACAATAGTAGTTTTGATTCATTTAATAAAACGGTTATCTGATTGGCTGATCACAGGAAAATTTGGTCGATTCCAACTTGTGTCCAAAACGTGGCTCCAACTCTGTGTGGATTGACCCTGTTTTGACTTTTAGCATTGTTTTACCCTGAGAATTTCAGTGACAAATTGAATTCTTGTTTAATGCAAAGTATATATATTAATAACTGTATTTTTAAATTAATTTTAATTTCATAAAGTAGGGCTGCAAACATCCGGCAACTTTTTGCTTACAAAAAAGAAAAAAAGCTGGTTTAATATGTTAAACCCAGTTATCAGAAGAAGCGTGTTTTGAAAAGAAAGTTGTCCTTTTACAGTTGCCATGATTGGACAAAGATTTTCTAGACCGAACCAAAAAAAAAAAAAAAAAAAGCACGTTAGGAAACTGTCCACCTTTTATTGGGACAAATAAGCTGATACTTTGTTTCATTAAAATATTGCACATTTAATTTATTTCTGAGCTTCTAAAAACAAACTATAAAAATTAGTTTTGCATTTTAAGTTGGAAAAACTATTTGGCTCCAGAGTTCTTTCTGGTCCATGTTGTAAAAACGTTTAGACCCTCTGCTCTGTAGCTGGAATCAAATCCCGTTAGTAGCCGACGGCTTTTGAAAATGAACCAAAGGTTTAAAACTGAAAAATGAAATGGAAATATCACTATGGTTACATGAAGATCCATACAGTGTGTTTTTGTTCTTATAGGAATGAAAGGAATATTAACTCATCTTTGTTATCAATTAGTCGGTAGAAACTGTTTATTCAGCAAAAAAACAATAAAAGAACATCCAGTTACAGCTAATCATCAGCTCTGCTTTGACTATTCCTTTTTCCTCCCAATCTTTCCTCCTGGTGAGGGTGGAACAGATCTGAAGTGGTTGTGTCAGGATCGCAGAGAGGGTCATGAAATGAACACAAGCTGCTCATCAAAAACTCAAGGATTCAGTATTTGAGTATTAAAAACCTTTTCAACCCTCTCCTAATGTCAGACAGTTGTGAATTTCCACCTGATCTGCTCTGAGGGATGAGAACAACTTCATTCTTTCCATTTAAAATTCTTTCAGACTTTGTTGCTAAATGAGGACCTTAGCCTGAAGCTGGGGAATGTGCACCGTTTTCAATGAAAACATGGCTCCTCTCAACAACAAGCTTAAAAAACTACTTCTGACTTGTGAGGTTTTTAAAAATGCTCCAAAAGGATGAAGTTGCAAGTTTCCCCAAAACATTGAAATCGTAGAGTAATCCTGACGGTCAGATCAAGTCTGAGCACGAGTGGAACGGGTTTGTTTTCTATAGAAACTGATGTGAGGTTCCATAGAGGCAGGGGGGAAACAGATCAAAAACTCTGTTTAAAGTTCACCCATAATGGAAGACTTCTCCATTACCGATCTGCTTTTTTAGCCCAAAATGATCAGAGGCTAACACCAACGACAGCCCATATCGAACTGTTGAAACAGCTGCTGTTTAGTAACATTTTGTAGATGTTTTAAAAGATCCAACTCAGATTTCCTTAAATTAGAGTATGATATTTTGAATAACTATATAATAACTTTTCCTTATGCTGTAAATGTGTCCTTACTGTACAGAAGTCATTGTTACTTCTGTTTTTGTATTTTTTCCTGAATTTCCCCACCGAGGGAAAACAAAGGTTATTTCTGTTCTGTTCCATTATTGATGTCGGTGCTGAAATCTCTCTGAAAAGTTGAACTTATGACTACGCTGAATATTAAACAAAGTGTCGGAACTTTATGCAACATGTTGTAGCAGTTTTCTGACAAACACCTGCCTCAAATAATCCCATCTTAATGGATTTCATTACATTTTTCAGCTTTTTTCCTTTAAAAATTTAAAGGACAAAAGCAGAAAAATGTAATGAAATCCATAGCAGCAAGGTTTTTGTTTGTTTTTCTTTTTTCAACATTATGAGATTTGTTTTTTCTTTCTTAGACTTACATTTCTCCCATTATTTCCCCTCACATTGTGAAAAAATTTGACTTAAGCCGTAATAAAATATCTCAAGTCATTGCACACATTTATGTACATGCTCAAAAATAGGGCAGCACAATATTAGAAATATTGCAATATTTGTTTGCCTTCTTCTCGCCAGTCTGTGCTTCCTACTACATGTGACCGTTAGCATGTCATTTCCATCACGTGAAAACTGTTGCTAACAACACTAGACTTTGTCCTACTATCTAAATATTGCATTAGAATAAAAAAAATACAACTTCAGAAGTCACAAGCTATATTAGCCAACAATTATTGCTCTCCCGTCCAATGTGATATAAATATTCTGCACAATGATATTGTGATAATGATACTTGCAGTATATCGTAAACCCCGACTCAAAACTATTCCACTGCAAAAGTTTTCATACCCCTGGAAGTCTCCATGCTGTTTGTTGGTCAATATTCTCTAATAAACCTCTGAGAACAGGTGGATTTATATTGAGATAAAAGTAGATGTAGTGTAAATATAAATGCACGCCACACATTTCAGATTTTTTATTTTTAAAACATACTGGCAACCTGTGTCATTTTCCTATGACTTCACATTTCTGTGTTAATTTATAACAAGAAAAGTCTCTCTAAAGTACGACCAGGTGAATGAAAGGGTGTAAATACTTTTACAAAGCACTGGATCTGTGCTATTTTTGCTTGTGCGTTACCTTGACCAGGTGGGGTCGCACCGTCGTGATGAGGGAGGTGTAGTTCTCCACCACAGGGGGGAAGCCCACTGTCAGCTTGGCCTTGCAGAACCCGGCGCGCGTGAACACAACATCCGACTTCTTACACCAGGGAACGAAGTGGCGGTAGTTTTCCACCTGCGCCACAACGTCATAGATTTCCTGCATGGAAAACCTGCAGAACAGGGAGGGGAGTGAAGGTCAGCGGCCGGGTCATGTGACGCAACACCCAACAGGACGGGACGATGCAGAACCCATGATTGGGGCGAGAGAGGAGCGTAGGCGCCAGTCGGAGGTAAAAAAAGAAGAAAAAAGAAACGATTAAATTAAGACCAGACGTGGTGATTGTGAAGCTCTGGAATAGAGCAGGGACGAGCTGAGTGAGGGACACATAGAGACAATGTCCAGCTCCAGCTGGGGGGGAAATAGCTGGCACCTTCTGGTGTCTATTTATACCTGCAGATTTAGTGATTATGACCTCTGTGTGGAACACTTAGTGCGTCACTCGTACATGTGGACAGAGAGACATTCCGGGTTCTTAAAGTATGAAAGTTCAACCTGCGAAGGACGGCAATGACAGGGCAAAACAGTTCTGGACAGGGCTGAAACAATTCATCAGATTAAACGTGATTAATCGATTATTGAAATAATCGTCAAACTGGAATACACACACTCTAAAAAAAGGCCTTGCTGAAAGAACAACACAGTCAGAGCATCAAAGACGAAATACATTTTACAGTTAATATGCAAAAAAAAAAAAAAAACCCAGACAACTTCTTTGTCTGTAAATTTGTTCTACCCAGAACTCTCCAAGTGACCGTTTTAGCTTCACCTGGTTCAAAGTCTTTAAAAAAACATCTCTTCAGTTCCTTTTGGTGATGAATCCAAAAAATAAAAAAAATCAACAGACCAGTCCTACACTGTAAGGCTACAGCTAGCAATTCAAATTCAGTAGACTTTTTATTTAACCACTCAAGACTTTTTATAGCAAGAAAATAAACGTTTTTGCCTGAGGTGCAATAAGAGTATTACATCAGCATACGCTTGATTATTTGTATCAACAATTCTTCTCCTTAGGATTAATTACGGCTGTGACTGTGTTGTACTTTCAGAAAATGGCCTTTGTAATTTCATTATTAAATGATTACTATATTAACTGACGATTTTTTCAATAACTGATTAATCATGATTAATGTGATTCATTGTTTCAGCCCTAGAATGTACTGCGGATAAGTCAAACAGTCAAAAGGGCTGAGCTTTTCACTTTGATGTCAGAAGTACTGATAGACGCTGCAGATGCATTCTTTGCTACAAATAATTAAACATTTACTAGAGAAATGCTTTGTTATTGCATTTTTGGCAATAAAAAAATACTTTGCCGTTTAAAAAAGGAATTGAATTATTTGCTTCTTTGCATTTTTGTGTATTTTCAATATTATACAAACCAAAATCTCCTATCCGATTAACCGATTATTGGTCAGAATCAAAGGAATAATCGATTACTCAAACAATCATTAATTCATATTTCAGCTCCATCGTCAGTAAGATGGAGCTTTCTATCCCTTTCCTTCCTGGGCCTCACACTGATCTCACCGAGAAGAGTTTCATTTTGTTGCAGATTGAGACACAAAGACGGGATTGTGTTCTTTGTTTTCTGTGACAGTGTGAAACCAAACCTAATCTGCTCCATATGAATTGGCAGTGTGTCTGCCGGTGTTATTCTGAGGAAGCAACATCCGGAGAACAATGCATTCCGTAAAACGCTGCTTGTACCAAAAAAGGATGTACAACTGACCTAAACAAAAAAATATTGCTGCCCCTTTAAGCGGGGCCAGAACACAACACTGAGGGTCCCGCTGAGATCTGAATTTATTCCACTAATCAAAAGCCATAAAGAGCCTGTGGACGTCCGCCAGGCACTAACATTTCTGCTTACTGTGAGCAGATATTGTTTTTCAGGTTTTCCTCCACAATCTGCGTTTCAGTGAGTTTAAATGTTTTTCTTTGTTTAAAGCCGAGCTGCACCTTCTCTGATGAATGAATTGTTCCTCAAAATACAACTTCTGTGCAAGTCTAGTAATGGACATTGTAATGTCCTCCGATTCCGTCCTTTTCCCTGTAATTATCCGGGCCCGACATTCAGAGCAGCAGCTAGTTGGAGATTTCCTTTACTAGCATGACGTGGTTCTTGGGAGGCAGAGCAAGGTGTAGCTAACATGCTAACTGAACCCCATTAAAAACAACAATTACACACAAAATACAACAAAACTAAGACAATTAATCTAACAATAATAACCCCAGATTTAATAATGCCATCAATAAGAGTTATTTATTATTGTATCACTGTACAATTCATTTAGAAGAAATATATACTTAAAAAACCCTGGAAAATTTTGTTCCTACATCATAATTGCAGCATTTCCCATCAATACATTTTAACAGCTGAACTGGGTTTTTGGACGAGAGAGAAGAGATTGGTTGCCTTCCTTCAGCCTACTGACAGGCAGTGCACAGCTGGAAGTGATCGAGAAGCAGCAGATGCTACTCCTCTGTACCAGAACCTGAGCCAGGTTCTGCAGCAAAGAAAGCAGACATGATGCACCTACTAATGAAGACTTCTAATTTCAAAGTTTGGTGCTATTAAAGCTGCATGTAACTTTTAGTAAAAAAATTTTTTTTAAAAATCACATTTGAAGAAACTGTCACTATGTCCTAACAGTTTAATCTCAAACAAATAATCTGTAAAAATATTGAGCTCCCCCACCTCCTTCTACATCATCCTAAAACTTTAGACATTGCAAACTTGGTAAAGTACTGTAAGTATTAGATCAGGCCTGTCTGTAGCTGATCTGACAGCAGAAAATAAGATCTTACAACAGAGTAAGAAACCACCACTCAATATGGTGGCCACTGAAATGGCCACTGAGATCCCTCGGGTTTTCCTGCAGAGCTTTACAGCACACACAGACAAAGAATTAAGGTAAGCAGCTGGTAAACGGCGCCAACGTACCCAATGATTCGTCTTTCTGAGTACTCCTTCCTCTTGGAGAAGGAGTCGGTGAGGTTGAAGAAGCTGCGTGCCGGCAGGACGATGGGCCGACCGGACATGGCTCCGCCCAGCAGAGGAGGCACGCGCGTCATCAGGATGCCACATGACGACAGGTATCTGGTTGGCAAACAAATAGAGGGACAGAACATGAGGCTGGCAGACTAAGAGACACTTTCAGTTTGGAAACCTTGTTCGATTTGTCCTTGACACAACCCAGATAAATCAGTTAGAGTCAGCAGAAACAAGGCAGTAAACACTAGACTCCAGACCGGAACACCTCTGCATGTCCAATAACCATAAAATTGCACAACTTGAAAATACAAAAATAAATTAGCTTAATGGATTCACACCAATTTCTGGAAACTTTTTTTTTAAATCCTATAAAGTTTTTTGCACTAAGTTGAGGTGTTACTCCAGAAGTATCAAAATATTCACAGAACTGCAAAGGAAACATTTTCTTCACTTCACACAAGTCAGGTGATGAACAGACGGACGTCACTACTGGCAGAAACGTCAAAAAAGACGATAAGAAGTTGTAGGAGGATGATGGTTTGGTTTTATTTTTCAGATTACAATTTCCCCAAAATTCTGCATCTGTAGCCATGCCAACATCTGAATACCACGTCTTCTCTGACAGTTGATGAGCGCTAGCGCCATGACTGAATTATGAGCTGCCATGATTTTGAATGTCTTATCGTGTGAACAAGTTCATGCACGTTTAATTTTAATTTCATTTCTTATTTAATGGAGACACTGTAATTGTGAAATAGTGTTTTTTTTTCAAAATTAGCCAAAAATAGACAAATATTTGCACACATTTGTAATGGAAACGTTGTTCTCTGCCTTGGAAGACAGTAGATGCTTTATTATCTAAAGTCAGTCTAACTGAGGAACAGAGTGCAGCGTGTCAACTTTATGTCAGAGTTTGCGGACTTTGATATGGTGATGTCGACAAATAACAGCAGACTTCAATAGGGATCACTTCTGGGGACAAAGTGATCACATGAGGCCATTCCTCGGACACCGTCTGTCATTCAAATCAAGCCAACATTTTTCCAGTTCTGCCACTGATACTAGAGCATTTAGAGCTCAGGTTTAAATCACAGAGATGTGCTGGAAAGCTGCTGCACCTGGTCCAACTCAGAAAGGAAATCTGAATTCAGGAAGAGGCCTTCAGCCACTGTGTGCAGACACAAGATTCACCCAGAAAGGAGGTTGAAACTAAGATGAACCAATCAGATTGGCTCATGTCTGATGTGCCAGACACTTGAATTTTCCAGTTTTTCTATGACTGGCAATGATTAGTCATCATCAGGTCAAAATAATAATAATTTAAGAAAAGATCACAGGTTACATATCACATAGGCTGTTATATTTATTGCCATTTCCTAAAGTTTACAAAGCAACGTAATTTTCTGAATTCAATGTGGTGACCAGAATGGCAAATGCTTATCTTGTTGTACTGCTCAATATGCAGGAGTTTATTCTCTCTCGTTTTCAATGCATCAAAAATAAAATTGTGTATTTTATACATATAAATACTGCTATATATATATAAAACTTTAATTATATGTCATAAGTTTAATACTGAGGCACAAATGACAACAAACATACTCTGAATACAAATAGAGAATTATTACACACCCCTGTGAAGTCCCAACCTTTGCATGCTGGGCTGTCACTATAAATCAGTAGGTTTCTGGCTCCACAGGCAGTTTCCTAGGAAGCTGACACGACTCCAGAAATAAACCTCCAACAGGACAGGAAGTGAATGCATCACAGGAAGACATTTCCCCACTGACCGCCACCGTTCTCTCAGGTTTGTGTTTCCATACACAAGAAACTAATGACAGACAACTACAGTCATGTGGAAAAAATGAGGACACCCTTATCGGAATGTGTTTTGGTTCAAACATTTTAGGACATATGGATATTTATTTTCAGTTTATAAAAGAAAATTAAAATCTTACTGTATGATAATCAGAAGAAAAAAATACCAGTCATCAAACACAAACATTATCAAACTCCATCTGCTTTTATCTAAAACAGACAAGCAGCACTGACTATATTGCTGACCACATGACATATTTTGAATACTAAAATTTCAAGCGAATGTTCTGAGCTCTCTCACTCAGAAACCTTTACTTCTGACCTGTCAAAACAACACATTTTTCCAGACACCAAATTGCGATAAACGATAATATTGCTGTTTTGAGACAAAGTTTAAGTAATATAATAGTAATAATGGAAAAACAATGTAAGAACACATTCTCAAAGATTGATAAACTTTAAATTCTGATGAACATTTAAACACTGAAACTGGAAGACATTTTAAATATCCAAAATAAAACAGAAACAACAAATAACATGAATTCTAATGTCTTTGTTGACAAAACTGTCTTTCAAAAAAGGATAGTTGAGACCAAAGCAGCAGACTGAAGACCAATTTTGGTAGAAAGAGAGAGAAAAAAGAAAAACGATAAATCAAGCAAATGAAAATTATTGAGTTTGTTTTAGTTTATTGTGTGATTAATTGATTTGTTTATTGTGACAGGCCTACTTCTGACCGTCTGATCCGTGTTCTCAATGACAGTAAATATACACATTATGACACAGCAACTGCAAGGTAATGCAATAAGTGTTTTTTATATATGTACACATTAGGTGGTGTTGCTTTATTCAGAACTGCAAATAAAGCTGTTTTATTAGATTTATCCTTGTTTAGTTGAAGTATTTAACATCCAGGTGGATGTAGAAACCCTCTGTAATGCAACAAGGCCAAGGTCACACACTTTACAATGAGCTTTATGAGACCTGCATGACCATGCAGCCAAACTTTTCCAGTTGGTTCTGGTCATCTGAGCTTTCAAGTCCTGATTATTTGAATAAAAAAATATCGAATACCAGCCATTTTAATCATTGGATAATCTCCTGCAGACAAATTAAAGAACTTGCTATAGATTCAGTGCAGTCTCAGGAAGTTGAGACAGTTTGCATACATATGAAGGCTGAGGTTTACAAATAGTAATCATGACCATTAAAATTGAACTACTCACTAATATCAGGCTCTAAAGATGGATTGGGATTAAAATGTCAATTCTAGACCATTTTATTGTTTTAGACCAGCAAAGTCCAGTTTTACAGTGACTGCTCTCTCTCACTCAAACGTTTAGAAAGTTTCTCATGTAATATGTTTGCCATATACGTGTGGCAATTTAGAAACACAAATGTAAAGCTAAAATCATGTATTTATAATTACAGTAATACATTTTATTTGCATTGCACTGTTCTAAAAATTCTACAGGAATCAAGCAAAATTAAAAACAGAACACTTTAGTACATCCAACCAAATCTTAAAATAAAAAAAATACTTAAATACACACAGTAAAAACAAACAAGAATGTAAAGGGTACATTAAAAGCTGTTCTGAAAAGATGCACTTTTGACTTAGATTTTTGATCAAATCAATTTAAACTGCAAAAAAAAAAAAAAAAAAATATAGAAAGTGCTGAAATGTGAAACTAATTAATTAATAAATGACTGATCAGTTATCACAACTGGAGTTTCTGCTCCAGCGCTCCTGGGATCAAGTGAACAGGTCTGACCCAGATCCATCCTGACGGCATGAATGAGAACTTTGTTAATCCTCAGGGGGAACACGCTGACTTGTAACCTACACTGCAGCCCTGAGCTTGCACCTTAAATGGGGTCCTGCTACCGTGACAGCGGGGGCATGCGGGACCGCTGTCTGATTGGCCGCTGCTCAGGGACGGAGCCGGCTGCTTTCATTGGTTCGACGTGCCTGACAGTCGACCCAATAGCTGCTCCACATTGTCCCTGGCACCAGATGTTTCCCTGCCCCATGGAGGCAGAGGGTTTCTGCAAGACTCACTATTACAGTCCAAAACACTTAGAAACATGTTTCTAAGTGTACATCAAAATACATTAGTGATGTCTACAATTTTATCAGAATGGTGCAAAAGACATCAGGAAAATATGTCAATATTGAGTTTAGCCTAATTTCAAGAGTAGAATAAAAGAAGAAAATATAATAGATATCTAATAGATAGATATAATAGAATTGAAAATATTTTCTAGCCTTCCTGCAGTGAATAGTCACTTATTACTGAAATTAAGAGCAGTCAATGTGATGCTGTGTTTGTTAAAGGACTATTTATCATAAAGAAAAGTTTTACTGTTGTAGACAAAAACAAAATGATCAGAGGAGGCATTTCAAACAGACTTTAGCTTCTTTCGTCAGCAGTTAGCCTGTCACAATAAAGAAATAAATCACAGTAATCCTTAATATTTTTTTCTGATAATTTATTTCATTTATAGAAACTAAGAATCTATTATATGATATATTTATGGTTTAGGTTTTGTATGGTTTGCATTTTCTTTTTATTCATTTAAAACACTGCTTTATTTTGGATATTTAAAGTATCTTCCAGTTCCATGACCAAACAAATACCACACGACCAAGCCCAGAAACATAAACAGAAACATTTGTTAATACTGGCCCAGATTTATTTATCAGATGGATACTGATGTGGTAAAAACTGACTAACATCGGCAGACACCGATGTCAATGCCGATATATCGTGCAGCATTGGTACAAAGACTTTTAAAGCACAAAGAAATGGGCACAAAATGAACACATTCTGTGTGTGCCCATGAACACAGAGGGGAAAATTAGACTTATAAACACTGAAAAAGTCACAGGAATGCATAACATACAAATACCCCAAAACTAAAATCACACTGTAATCCTAAACCACAGCAACCTCATATCCTCCAGGCTTTACGTATTAAGAAGATAATCTGTAGCATTAGTTTCTATAGAGCTACACCCTGCACATACCTCTTACATAATAGCTTTAAAAAAATAAATAGATATCCAATTATAACTTTATGAGCTGACATAATTATGTCACAAGTAGATGTTCGTCATGAAGTGTCATCTGGACCACCTGTTCCTAATGCAGACCTTCAACAGGAGCCAGTTCACCAGTACCTGGAACATGAGACTGCTCACACTTTGTCCTGACCTCACACAGGTTTAACCACAACCTGTGTGAATTGACTGACTGTGACGAGCAATCAACTCAACAGGCAGCAGAAACTGGGCCCAAACTTCAAGACAAAGGCTGTTTACTCTCTAGTTGTACCTGGGAGATGTGGACGCTGCAAACTGTGATGTCAACACATTGTCTATCCTAGGAAAAGCAGCCACAGCACAGGAAGCATGTATTCATCCCAATCTGAAGCATGTATTCATCCCAATCTACACCATTAAAATATATCCACTATACTATTTATGTGCCATAATATTTTTTTTAAATGATACTTTTACATAGCTTATATGGGACATAAAGAAATACTTCCAAAGGTCTTGGAACTAACGAAAGGAGAGCTCCAGTGTAGGATACTGAAACACACAATATTCTCATTTATAAACTGTTATAAATGAAAATATCAGCAAACTGATTAACTTGTTTTCCAGGGTTACAAAATATTAACTTGAAAACTAATATTTTCACACAGCGCAATTGTGGTTTTTACTATAAAAAGGGAAGTTAAAAATCATACCTATATCATCACAGACACTTATAAGGAAATCTGTAATAAGTTTGCGATAGAGAATATACTGCTTGAATTAGCGTCTATTAAAGACAGGAATATTTTGTGATCCACTTCATTGTTGACACCACACTCCAAACCATGTCGAGATTTAAATCGCATCCGAGGGCAGGTAACTTTATCAACATGTTGGTGTCATTAATAGATTAGCATTAATGAATTCCTGAAGATTGAGGCTGAAATACCAATCATAATATCAGTGTTTTTCTTGACTTATTTTGGTTTCAGTTTTGAAAAGCAACAAAGTGACAGTGGGCAAATTTTGTGCGAGAAGCAGCAAGTTAATTTACATCACATTATGACACATATGGGATCTACTGGACTAAATGTAGCTCATAGCCAAAGTACTAGTGACTGATTAGAATATTTGTAGACCTCAGCCCAAATCGGCTTTTCCCCTAGTAACGCCCCTGACGTTTCAGTCTTTGAAAAAAACGAGGTATCTTGTCAGACAGAAGATTAGACTTTAAAAAGCAGTGCAATTACTTAAATCCTGGCACATTTAGCTATCAATAAACCAAGGTTTTTGTCCCCCAACGTGAACGCAGTAAGTTCGCTACGGCTCCGGTTGCTGCCTGCGTGTGCAGGAAGCCTTGGGTGTTTCTCCCCAAAACCCTGCGGGCTTAAGTCGACAGCAAACAAACTACTTCTTTACCTGACATTATTCCTGGCCTGGATTTCCCGGCTCGCTGTGCTCGGTAACTGCTTCAGGTACTCTGCTACTCTCCGTAAGCTGCGGCCGCCTCTCGCCATCTTCTTTCTTTGACGGTTTCTTCTTTCGCCTGCTGCGACAAGTTCACAGGCGTACAGCGGTGGTATGCTAGCTACGTTGACGTCACCTCCCATCACCTTTGCTATTGGTCAATCCGTATCCACTGAACGCTTTCATTGGTTGGTCAACCCACTCGTTGGCTGAGAGGACTGACGTTTGAGCACGCGCCCATGCGCGTACCCGAGAGTCACGAGATGCTGGCTCCGGTTTCAGTGTCTTCTCACGCAGGTTCAAGCAGGTTCACCGTTTTCAGTTAAAACACGCGCATACGCAACTTTCTGTTCCCACCTTCATATCTGCTTACCATATGTTGGCTTTATACTGACACATTCACTTTAAATTGAATTCTATTGAAAAATACTTTATCCTAAAGCAGTTGTAGTTTCTTCTGTTGTAGTTCATTTTTTTTCAATGTCCTTCAAAGAGTTGTTGTAGATATTGATGGCAGGCAGTGTCTCCTGTAGTGGTCTGCATTACAGCAAATTTGAAGAAACCCTTGCAAATACTAAGAGTAGAGTATCCAGAAACACCCTGAACCGTTTTGCATTGCCACTGAAAATCAGTAACTTCGTTTTCGTTTTTATCCTAATTTAATCTCTTGGTTTAAAATATATTTTTTAAAAGAACACCACAGACAAAGAAACAAAGAGCTTAAACTCACATAGTCTCAGAAGACGCAATGGTTTTCAGGGCAAATTTAGAACTATTTCATGATGAAGCTTTTGTTTAAATATAGAAAAACAATCACATAACCTATTTACACATGCAAAATGTTAATTGTAGAAAAATGACTTTGTGCATGAAGGCAGCATCATGTTGTGGGATGATTTTCTTCAGCATGGACACAAAAGCAGGTTATACTTAAAAGGAAGATGGATGAAGCTAAATGCAAGACAATCCTGGAAGAAAACTCATTTGACGCTCCAAAAATAATTGAGAATGAGGCAGAGGTTCAATTTTTAGAATGTCGTGAACCTAAACATACACATAGAGTTACAATGGAGTGGTTTTTAGATCAAAGCATATTCATTTTATAATGACCCAGTCAAAGTCTAGACCTATGTCTGGTTGATAATCAGTGCCAAGACAGGAGCTAAATACAAATATGCTCCAATTCTGCACTTCTATCTGATGGTAGATTCTAATAAAATATACTAAAGTCTGCAGCTGTGAAGAGACAAAATGTGAAAAAGTTCAAGTTGTATGGATGCATATGCAAGGCACTGTTTACATTATGAAATCCTAGCTCAGATATTAAAGGTCAAAATAATGAGAGGGTTTGCTGTTTGTGTGATAAACTCATGTCAGACACACATTTGCTTGTTTTGTTTACCATGTGTTAATCAGCATTGTATTTCTACTTGAACAAAAGCTGAATCAAACAACCTCACACCCTGTGGGAGTCCAGCATGAACTTTGTTTCTCAAATCTTCAATGAAATCCTGTTTGTTCTCTAGCACACGAGACCAGGGGTCAGCAACCTCAACAACTCTGAGAGCCATTTTTACCTTTGGTCCAGTTAAACAAAGTGTGTTTAGAGCAACAGCCGCACATGACTGTTCGAAATAAAATAGTTTCATTATAATATGTAGTGTATAAAATTTGAAAAAAAATTTAATAGACTTTTTTTTTTTTTTACATAAAATGACAAAATTATATTTGTTTAATATCAATTTTAATCCTAAAATAATGGCGTAAACCGTTTTTTGTTTTTTTTTGCCATAAGTCATTTTTAGGCCAAAATCACTTTGGGCCAAAAATATCACATAGGCCATTATTTTAGGAAGGTGATGATATTCAAGCTGTTCTTTGATTCAAACAATTGTAATGTGATTTCACTGCAGAGGATGTCACATTTTTATGCTTATTCTCTGGCTTTAACAAACACATAACAGAAAAAA
The DNA here is from genome assembly GCA_903067055.1 of Poeciliopsis paucimaculata. Taxonomy (NCBI): domain Eukaryota; kingdom Metazoa; phylum Chordata; class Actinopteri; order Cyprinodontiformes; family Poeciliidae; genus Poeciliopsis; species Poeciliopsis paucimaculata. The sequence continues at coordinate 52,633 of CAEGAD010003394.1, forward strand.
ACAACAAGCCTTTCCGCATACAATTTGGTACTGCAATGTTTTTCTAAAAGTGATTAGGACAACACCTGGAAGGAGCAGAAGGCACTTATGACATTGCATTTTTAATATCAAACCTATCAGAGCACCCCCCCTTAAATTCCTCCAATTAGCTCCTCTAGACTAGCAACAGCAAGTCTAGCAGTTAGCAAACAGAGCTGGAACTGTGAGTCTGCTGGGGCTAATCATACAAACTACTTCTTAGTCCAACACTCTTAAGAATGATGGTAAAATGCATAATGGAAGGCATTGTAGTGATGATGTCACAAAGAACAGGAGCTTCTTAAAGAGACAGACCAATTTCAAGCCACCAAATTACAAAGTCAAATGTTTTTTCAATTATTTTCAATTACGTTTGATATTGTACAGCAGAAGGAAACATGATTATTTAATGTGCTATAAAATGGTGCAATGTCCCTGGAAAATACTTCATTTCAACCTCTTATTTATTGTTAAAAGCTACAAATCATTTTTCTGTCATTTAAATTTGTGCAGTACTTTGCGTTGGTTTATTACGTAAAATCTAAATAAAATGATTTAAACTAATTCATTGCTGTTTAAATGCTGTGAAAAAGATTTCTCTTTGTTGCTTGGTTTTGACTCGTGATTATAACATTTCTGTGTTAAAAATAAATAAATAAATAAATAAATAAATAAGCGTGATAAAAGAACATTTCGAAATGATAGCAATCTTCTGTTATCCAACCATGTAGTCTGCAGCTTTAAATTCAGGGCATTTTATTTTTATAGCCCGGTACCCGTAAACATAAATCTACTGCTCGCCACAGGAAGGGGACGGAACTCAAAAACAACGCATTTCCGGTTTCAGTCTCGAGCCACCAACACCAAAATGGCGAAGATCGCCAAAACACACGAAGGTAAGTTTCTACTGAAATATTACATATATCCAATATCTACGCGATGCTTTTCAGTGAGTTTCTGAAATGAATACAAAACCATCAGTAATTCCGGTAGTTTTACGCGTTATCATTTCTAGTTTGACGTTTAAAAGAGGATAAGGAGCAGGCCTGTTACGACGCAACGCGGACGGATTTATATAATGGCGCTGGTTGCTATTGCTAGCAAGCTAGCTAGCTTAAACCGAGCAACCTTCTGGCGCTTGTATCTTGTGCCCGTAAAGAAATAATTTTTTTAGATTGCTTTATACGCTAAATTTAACTGTACATAGCAGCCATGCTGCCTCATATGCGGTTAGTTTGTTGTTTTTGCTGCTTTACAATGAATAGCCATTGTTTGTCATAACGAGGCCAAAGCTTTTAGTATGACCCCCATGTAACACAACACTAGAAGCCCAGACACGCAACTGACGCAGAAGCTCTTTCTTAAATGAAGGCAAAACTAAAATAATCAATTTAACTCATTCATCTTTGTCGAACCCGACCATTGGAAAATATATTTTTTTTTATCAGCACCCGACAGAATTACTCGCTTTTACCTTGGTTATGATTAATTAGCCCAGTTTAAAAGCTGTGCGTGTCAGTTGTTTCCTTTTCACCTGCCACAAAGCACGTGCTTTATCTTCAAAGACTAATTACTAATGACCTTCAATATAAAAAGTCACAGTGTCATTTCGTTTTGTCTCCATCAACATATTTTGACAATTTTAAAAACTCACAGTAAAGAAGACTGCCAGATTGTGAATGTGGAGGATGCTACAGAAGCGGATCCTCTGTGAAAATGATGAAAATTGCTACAGAATCAAGAACAAAGAAAGTTCACAACAGTTTTAACACTGAAGGTTCCCTTGATTGACTTGATGACCATTGTCTATTTAAAAAAACATAATATTTTATATAGTTTTCACTTTTCAGCCTGTTCAAAGACTAATCAAAGAATGTAATAAAAACTAATAAAACATAACAGCTTTTTCTTCTATGTTAGCATTGGTCTTGGTACTAAAGGCAAAACGCACATTAATTTAAATATGTAAATTGCTAAGCATGTTTTTGGGCTTGTCTCTTTTCTTTTACTCAAACAGCCCTGCTCCAGTTGACCCCGACACCTTTTTCCTTTTTTTGTCTGGCATGTAGATATCGAGGCCCAGATCCTGGAGATCCAGGGGATGAAGGCCACCCTGCAGGAGGAGAATGGCGAGCAGGGGGTGGGTCTGGTCTCCACTGGCTTCTATGACCAGGAGATCTACGGCGGCAGCGACAGCCGCTTCGCTGGATATGTCACTTCAATTGCAGCCAATGAGCAGGAGGACGTAAGTATTAAGTGAAGTTCTGTTGCTTGGTGATTCGAGTCTTGTCCCAGGGAGCTTGACTGCTCCCATATATATATGTGTGTTCTGCTTGCGAGCTAGGAGGATCTTGCCAGTTTGGCGAGATTTGACTAGACTCCTGCTTGTCCTTCCTTCCCCAGGACGATGAAGACGACACGTCCACTAGCCTACTGGGGCAGAAGAAACCTGGCTACCATGCGCCGGTGGCAATACTCAACTCCATCCCTCAGTCGGATGAGCAGGTATGTCCACATCTGTGTCCCTTTTTGCATTTATTTCCAGAATGAAAATAAAAAAAATTCATTCTGGAAAGGCACAAATAAATTGAAAACAATTTTTTTGTGCTGCAGTACGACCCGTTTGCAGAACATCGTCCGCAGAAGATCGCCGATCGGGAGGACGAGTACAAAGCCCGCCGCAGACAGATGATCATCTCACCTGAGCGTCTCGACCCTTTTGCTGACGGTAAATTTTTGTCGTTTTTCTTTCCATCACATCAAACACACCCTGTCTTTTCATTCCCCTCCCCACTGCTCACATTAGTAAACTTCCCCCTTCTTGAACATCAATAGCTTAGCTTTACTGTTCAACCCTTCGACCACATTGCACTAGCTTGCTTCCCAGACTCCGTGCCTTCCCTGTGGTCAATCCTATGTGGTCAAACAACATTTATATTATTTTCTATTTTCACACCAACTAGAAGTATGGGCTCATCATTTGGTTGGGGAGAGAGTTAGTGTTCTGGTTTTGCAAATGAAACGCTTTATTTTCTGATTTGCCTCTCAAACCTTGCAGGGCTAACCATGTGTTGAGGGGGAGAGCTGGTTAGGTCTGGCCTAACAAACGTGGGTCGCAGATTGTGACGTATGTGTGTGTCGAAGGGTTAACGATCCCAAAACCGGCATACAGAGCATGTGAAGACATGGGTTAGGGTTTGGACGAGCTGTGCTTTTTTTCATACTGGGCACAGTCATGTAGATCTACGGCAGTCAGAGTGGAGCGGCCAGCGTAGAGGCAAAAAGCAACCATTGTTGCAGTTTTGTGTGAAAGGCCCTGAAAAAGCTAATGAAAGAAATCAAATTAGTCTTAGAGTAGATTTAAATCTTGGGCCTCTGGAATAATCTTCAATGTAAATGTTAGCGTCTTTATTCCGAGAAATACAGAAAACAAACCTCTGCTGTTTATCATTAATTTCAGTTTTTAGGAAGCAGATTTCCTTCTTTTTGATAAGAACTTAAACAACCTGAGTGTTTCAGGTTTGGTTGTAGTTTCTCTGAAAGCCTGCATGTAGCGAGAGCTCTCTGTATAAAGTTGTCATGTGAATATATTTTTATTTTACAGCTCTCTCCTGTAAAATAGAAATATGTTGCCAAGAAAAGTTGTGTGCCAAAATGCCACAGGCCCATACTAACTGTCCTTAATTTCTCTCCTACAGCAGTACTGCTTTGCCAGTCCTGTACTGCACTCTGTAAAGGGTGCAGCAACTCGTCCTGTGTAGGTTATGGGGTCAGTTTGGTCAGGGTCCACTGGCCGCTTGTTTGGGAGGCTGTGAGGGGGAATGAGATGCAGCGCAGCTACTTCAAACCTCAGCCTCCTTTATTTGGCCTTTCAGAAATCCAACATAAAAGTTCAGATTTTTTTTTGCTTGTTTTTAAAACATTTGGCTTCATAACTATCCACTCTTCCATAAGAGGAAGTCAAGGCCAAAATGAGTGAATCAGAAATCACAGTGGCCACTGCATCCCACATATTTCTCTATAGTTGTAATGTTTTGCTTACATTCAAATAAATATATTGTTACTTTGCCAAACCTCACCCTGAACATTTTAGTTTCTTTTAGTAAAAGTAACAGTCAGAATCATTTATCTGTAACTTTTGGTGGGTAATCCCCAAGAAGATGCATTGTCCTATGAATGCCATGACTCATTGCAACACAGGTGGTATACTGTTGTGTGTGACTTCAAACCCTTTTCCAAAGTGTTACTAATGGTAAAGAGAAATTTTCTAGGCTTCTTTTCTGCCGGTTGAAGTCTGACTGCAGAAGGACCCTTGGCACTGAAAGTGTACGTATTCTGAGGAGCACAGCCCAGGAGCCCTGCATCAGTGATGGCTAGACTTCTTAATCCACTTAAAGAAATCATCACAACCTCAGCTTTTTTTCATGTATCTTGTTTGTTGTTCTTTTAAAAATGCTATGACTCAATGTAAGAAAACGCTGTAGATTATTTTTTTTTTTTAACACAATTCAGTACAAGTTTATTTTTATTTTATTTTATTTTTTAGTCAGCTGTTTTAAACAGAGCAGGAACATAAGTAAAGAGACAGGGTTAGCTGGCTGTGTTTGTACTTGCTGTGTTTGTGATGGCTGTTCTTTCAGAATCCTGATAAGTCTCCTTTGTCCTGTTGGTGCTCTTTCGCGCAGGGGGCAAAACACCGGACCCCAAGCTGCAGGTCAGGTCGTATGTGGACGTGATGATGGAACAGAACCTGTCCAAAGAGGAGGTATGGTTCTGCACCAGCTTTTTTCCCCTCTACTTTATAGGTTTCTGTCTGTGTTTATTCACAGACCTTGAACCTTCACCTTGAACTGTAACGACTTCAAAATTCTTCCTTAATTTTTCAATCTACATGTCCATGCCATTCTACCATCTTCAACTTTTATTTATTTTAAAAGCTCCATTTTTAAGTTTTCCACCGGTGTCTAGCACATTAGGAGCCCTCTTAAGACCTAAGCTGCTCTATAAATACCACACACCCAAATGCTAAATTTTTTCTGTTTTTTATTTTATTTTTTTTTTACTCATTATTTCAACTTTGAATTCAGGCCAACTCAGTCAGATTGATTCAAATAAAAGCCAGTTTCTTAAAAAATATTTTCTGTCATGTTTTTTAATTTTTTTTTAAGTAAAAGGATGAGTAAAAAATCCATTAAAATTGAAAATAGAATTTGAGATTTTATCTTTAAACCATATTGCCCAGCAATATGTAGGTTTCCATTTAGAAATTTTTCTAAAATGTCACTAGAAGTTACTTTTAGTCTTTGGATTCTCTGTGAATACAGGCCCAGCTCATTCTGAAGTGGGCGTACATCCAGCCAATGGGGAAATGGTGGCTGAGGACTTAACTTTTTATATATATGTTTTGTGAAGAGGACAGTTGGTGGGCACTTGAAAACCCTTATTTTTGGTCTGTTGTCACAATTTTCTCTTGGTTGTCAGACAGTCCTAGACAAAGTAGTGTCTTTGTTGTAATGAGGTCACCATAGATGTTTGCATCTGGTAGAAGTTTAAGCGTCTGGTTTTGAAGCAGGAATGCAGTTACAGCCCGGTTACCGTTAACCTTGGCCATCATCTGTTGTGTTTGCAGAGGGAGATTCGTCTGCAGCTGGCAGAGAAGGCCAAGTCGGGGGATCTGAAAGCGGTCAATGGGTCTGCTGCCTCCCAAGCTGCTGCCAAACGAAAGCGCCGCTGGGACCAGACAGCTGACCAAACTCCGTCCAACGCCACACCCAAAAAACTGTCCAGCTGGGACCAGGCAGACGCCGCGGCTGAGGTGAGCTGATCACGTTAAATCTGTCCACCCTGCTTCGCTTCAGGGGATAAAAAAGGCTCTTCTGAACCTGCAGATTTTTCCTCTGATTGTTTCAGACTCCAGGACACACTCCTGCACACACACCTTCCAACAGCCGCTGGGACGAAACTCCCGGCCGCCCGAAGGGCAGTGAGACCCCAGGGGCCACGCCCAGCACCCGTATGTGGGACCCCACCCCCAGCCACACTCCGGCCGGCGCCGCCACGCCTGGCCGGGATACGCCTGGCCACGCTACGCCTGGCCACGGCGGTGCCACGGGGAGCGTCCGCAAGAACCGCTGGGACGAAACCCCAAAGACGGAGCGTGAGACGCCGGGACACGGCAGTGGCTGGGCTGAAACCCCGCGCACAGACAGAGGGGAGGAGTCAGTGGGAGAGACCCCGACCCCGGGAGCCAGCAAGAGGAAGTCTCGGTGGGATGAAACACCTGCCAGCCAGATGGGCTCCTCCACACCGCTGCTGACACCTGGAAAAACTCCATTAGGAACGCCAGCCATGAACATGGCCACACCTACACCCGGTACACATCCCTCTGCATCAAAAATACATAAGCTGACATCATGTCATTGCTGAATTGGACAAGTCAAAATCAAGTTAACTTAATGGCAGCACAGTTAAAAAATAAAAAAACTTATCTTTTGATAAAAATGTATTTATTTTTTTTAATTATTAAATGATTTATCGCATGGACAAACTTATTCATGTGTGATTTCAATTGTTTCTTATTTAATGAAAACACCTTAATTGTGAAATTATGTTTTTAACATTGGTAAAATATTGACAGTTTTGTGTGCCTTTTCAATGGAAACACAGTAAGTGAAGAAATACTTCTGCTGTTGTCTCTTTCTGAATCAAACTGTTGTTTATTCCAGGACACCTGATGAGCATGACTCCGGAGCAGCTCCAGGCCTGGAGGTGGGAACGGGAGATTGATGAAAGGAACCGACCTCTGACCGACGAAGAGCTGGACGCCATGTTCCCGGAAGGATACAAGGTCTGTTTCTCTTCTAGGTGTCACTAGACATCTCGTTCATAACAGCAGACAGACAGTAAACTGGGTTCAGCCAAATCTGAAAAATATCACAATGTACAAGTTTCATATCAATCGATCCCAGGGCTGCAGCTAACAATTATTTTAGCCATCAATTATTCTGATAAAAAATTGGCGCATTTTGCTGCTTTTTTGTTTAACCACATAAGTAAATTTGAGATGGATTAAAATATTCAAATAATCAAAAATTATTCCTTTTCAAATTACAAGGTAAACATTTATTGCGTGGAATGCAATAACAGCATTCCTTTAGTGAACAATTGATGATTTATAACAAAGGAAGCATCTGCTGTTAAATAATTCATCTAATATCCACATGTGAAAAGAGCAGAGCTTTCTGCTTGTGTTATTACCAATACATAGTAAGGCTGATCTGTTGACTAATGTTGGATCAACTCATTAATAATTGGATGGCAAAAGGTGCTTAATTACAGATCAATTTATTTTACTGAATTTGAAGCAGGTGTAGCTCAAACGAAGCCACTTGAGTTCTGGGAAGAGCAGATTGACAAAGAAGGTCATTATTTTTGGCTTTTTTGAGTTCATATACTCCAGTTAATAATTTAATTACTAAATTAATCGACAATTATTTAAATAACTGATTAATCACAATTAATAATTTCATCATTAGGCTGTTGATAATTATTGATTAGTTTTTTGTTTTAAATATTTGAACTACTACCAAATTGGTGACGTCGCTGGTTGATGCCTCTGACCTTAGTTAATTGGGACTGAGGTCTGAGGCGTTAGCCGCTAATAGTTTTAGCGGCCAAAGCCTTTCCTCTGCCTACGTCTCCCAGAATGCTGTGCAGTTCTGCATCTGAATTCAGAGACATTTTACTGCACTTATTTTCTATTGATGTTGATGCCGTGTCTGTGGCGATATATATTGTTACTGGTTTATTGCCTAACCCTACTGTGAGCTGTTGCCAGGGAGACCCAGGACTCAGTCTCTCCTTCCTGTCTGCAGGTGTTGCCTCCTCCAGCGGGGTACGTACCGATCCGTACCCCGGCCCGTAAGCTGTCAGCCACTCCCACCCCAATTGGAGGCATGACGGGCTTCCACATGCAGGCAGAGGACCGGACCACCAAGCAGATGAACGACCAGCCTTCAGGAAACCTCCCCTTCCTCAAACCTGATGACATTCAGTACTTCGACAAACTGCTGGTGAGCACCAACACCATTTACTAATCATTTATAACTAATATTGTACACAAGGACAGTTTGAAGTCATTAAGTGTTTGTTTTAGGTGGAGGTGGATGAATCAACTCTGAGCCCCGAGGAACAGAAGGAAAGAAAGATCATGAAGCTGCTGCTGAAGATTAAGAATGGAACTCCACCCATGAGAAAGGTTGGTTTCTGATTGTCATGGTGCGTTTCTGTTCCTGCTGCAACATCAACACCCAGCACTAAGCCTGTACATGGCTGCAGTGTGAATAAGTGTTCACACTGAATAAGTGTTTGCTACAGAAGCTCCTTTCTGGGGAGCTGCTGCTGTCAGTGGAGCTCAGTCTACACTGGTGTACTCTACTGGGAGCAGTGGACATGAACCATCAAGGCTCCTATTTGCAACGAAACCTGTCACACTTCCCCCGATTCTGAAAATGTTCACAAATTAAAGACGCCCCTGTGGGGGCGCTCCACCAAGATCCACTGAAGGAAACGACACAAACCCCTAGAAGAAGACACTGAACCAAACATTCCTTACAAAATGTAAACATTTTGTAAACAAAATGTAAATAATTATTTGTCAGCTTTTAACAGCTGTAGGATTTCTCTTGTCTTTTACTTAAAGACCATGAGTCATTTCTCCCAATAGCTCTAGACTCGTGTTTGTTTTGGTTGTATTTACTCATGTGAAGTCTCTGATGCTTCCTGTCAACTAGCAGAACTTTGTCCAGTTACAAAATGTTCCCTTTGAGTATTTATGTAAAGTCGGTATCGTTGAACTGCTTTGTGAACACATACCTGTGAGAGGAAAACAGCCCTAGCTGTTGTTAGAATCAAGTGTCACAGTAGTAAAAACTGTGTATTTGTTGGTAAGCTACTCCCATCCAAAGTGTTAAATATTAGCAAATATATGTAGAACAATAGTAATATAAAATGTAGAAGTGTGAACTTGGAAGCAATTTCACTATAATCTAAATAAATTGAAAAAGAACAAGTATGTGCATGGAAACAGTGTGTAGATCTGCAGGTGATGAGCAGTTCTGTCTTTCCCCGTCAGGCCGCTCTGCGCCAGATAACCGACAAAGCTCGAGAGTTTGGAGCAGGTCCACTCTTCAACCAGATTCTGCCGCTGCTCATGTCCCCCACCCTGGAAGACCAAGAGCGCCATCTGCTGGTCAAAGTCATCGACCGCATCCTCTACAAACTGGACGACCTGGTCCGGCCCTACGTACACAAGGTGGGCTCAGTTTTAGATTCGTCTTGCTCCAGTGGGCTCGCTTTGCCAATGTCGGCTCTCAAACTTTTCTTCTTGTTTCCAGATCCTGGTGGTGATCGAGCCGCTGCTGATCGATGAGGACTACTACGCCAGAGTTGAAGGCAGAGAAATCATCTCCAACTTGGCAAAGGTAATGTTGAACAGTTTTTTCTTGTTGTCCCGAGGTGTTTTTGCGAACCATTCTCGCCTGTTGGACCGGTCTGTGGTCAGAACAGGGCTAGTTGTTCGCCAGAGTGATGCCAACATGAGAGCAAGCAGACCTGATGTTCACAACTCGTCTGTTCTCAACCTGCACCTGTTGGGCACAAATCTTTGACTACATATATGTATATGTTTCTTTTTTTTTTTTTAATTTACTAATATTTCTGAATTTATAATTAAAATGTTTTTTAATTTTTGTTGTCATGTTGAAGGCCTATTCTCTTGTCCAGTAACTGTATTTATATTTTCTGGCTTTATTAATGTCCAAACATTTTGTCACGTTGGCCAAAATAATCGAGTCGAGTTTGTTGGGTTCTTTTCTGTCAAGAAGAAAACCCAACAAAAACAAGCAAATAGTTATTTGACTTTATTTTATGTAGGAAAGGGATGTTATCCTTAAAAAGGATTTTGCACGTTTGCAGTATTTAGCAAAGTTTAATCAATTAAATAAAAGTTGATTTGGGTGCAGCAAAGTCGCCTGTTCAATATGATGGACGTGGTTCTACTTGTTCAATCAAATTTTATTTGTATAGCACATTTCAACACAGCATTCATTCAGGGAATTTGAACTAGGTGAAACTAAAATGATTCCATTTGAGAAGTTTTGGCTAAAACATATTTACAAACAAAGGTGTTTTTATCTTAAACCTAAAATGTATACATATATTCTGCTTTGGTTTAATTACTACTCTGAATTTCTTTTTTTAGCCAATAGCCTTTTTTGATTCTATCCTCCAGATAACGACTAATTGATTACCAAATTAGTTGACGGTTATTTCAATAATTGATTGATCCCAATTAAGACAATTATTCATTGAAACCCTCATGTATATATATTCTGTGCAGTTTTGGCTTATTTACTAACATGTTGAGTTTATTATTCAGCAAATTTCCTGTTTTGAGTCTATACTCCAGTTAACAATTAATTGATTACCAGATGAGCTGAAGATTGTTTAAAATAATTGATTCATTGCAATTAATCCATTTAATTTTTGGCCTTAGTCGATTAATAATTTTCCCCTGACTAGTAAATGCTATTGATGCAGTCTAGATCTGCATTTACCACCTATTTTGGGGAAAAAATGATTGCAAGGGCCACTAATGGCCCCTGGGCCACTTTTTGGACATCCCTGCTCTAATCTATTTAGTGGGATCCGACAAAATAATCGTCCATATCTTCATCTGTTTTGTCTGACCTGGAACCTGTCCTTCTGTTGCGTGCGTCAGGCTGCCGGGTTGGCCACGATGATCTCCACCATGCGACCCGATATCGACAACATGGACGAGTACGTCAGAAACACGACCGCTCGAGCCTTCGCCGTGGTGGCCTCCGCCCTTGGCATTCCCTCGCTCCTCCCCTTCCTCAAAGCCGTGTGCAAAAGCAAGAAGTCGTGGCAGGCCAGACACACGGGCATCAAGATCGTGCAGCAGATCGCCATCCTGATGGGCTGCGCCATCCTGCCTCACCTGCGCAGCTTGGTGGAGATCATTGAACACGGTCAGTTCAGCGCTGATCTCTGGAAACTTTAATTGGCTCCACACACAACATGCTGTAGTTTGTTTCACATGGTTTTGAATTCTACTCACTAATCTTGACGGTGTTTGTTGAAGCACGGAAAATGCTCTAAGAATGTTATTATAGTTACAGATTACAACCCAGGTTTTAGTTTCAATCAGCTTTTGGCAGCTTTTTCACCTCTCACTAGAGTTATTAAATTTAAAAGGTTTAGATTTCCACAATCGTTCTGAAGCTTTCCGTGGAAACCTCTAGTGGACTTAACTTATTTATGGGAACAGATTGTAATGTAAACAAACCATCATACTTGAATATAAATCTCTGTTTTGTTTTGCAAAACGCAAATGGTCAATTCCTCCCATATCTTGATGCTTTTAAAAAATGTTTTTTAGCGAAGATTATCCTAAATGTATTTTCCCCAGCCATGATTAAAATTATAACTGCAAGGCAACCTGCAGTTTGTTTAAATCCAGGTTTATTCCTGGGAATTTCTCTTATTTGCCATAGAAAGTTTCCACCTAAATGTGTGAAATTGATAAACCCTGACTGTCCCCCTGGTGGCGCTGCAGGTCTGGTGGACGAGCAGCAGAAGGTTAGGACCATCAGCGCTCTGGCCATAGCTGCCCTGGCCGAGGCCGCCACTCCCTACGGAATCGAGTCGTTTGACTCTGTGCTGAAGCCGCTGTGGAAGGGCATCCGGCAGCACAGAGGAAAGGTGAGCATCTCGCTCTGCTTCACTCTTCCTAATGCAAGATCCACACCCAGCGCTGAGCCTGGACGTGGCTGCAGCGTGAATATTTGCTTGCTACATCGTCTCCGTCGAGGAGCTGCTGCTGCCGGCTGACATCTAGTGACAACTAGCTACTCGGCTGGGAGCAGCGGACAAAAGAAAAGAAGAAGAAATAATTATAATCTATGAGTAAGATTTAATGTTTAACTCCTAACGTCTCTTGATGTCTCCAGGGTCTGGCTGCGTTCCTCAAAGCTATTGGCTACTTGATCCCCCTGATGGACGCCGAATATGCCAACTACTACACCAGGGAGGTGATGCTGATTCTCATCAGAGAGTTCCAGTCTCCTGATGAGGAGATGAAGAAGATTGTGCTGAAGGTAAGTGGCAGCTGGCGGTCGTCCTGGTGCGAACTGGAGGCGGCTCATTCTCGCCTGTTCAGCCGTAACGTGGCTGCAGCAGGGCTAGTAGTCCGCTACATCAACACCAGCATGAGACTCACCAGAAACATCAGCTGCTCTCTTTCTGGTCTCACCCTGCACCCGTTGGTTACATTCTCACTCCGATCACCTCGCGATCTTTATTTACAATGACGTACATCTAGATTTAAAGACAAACGGAACAGATTTCCCACAGTGTTTCTGTTTTTGTCTCTCAGGTGGTGAAGCAGTGTTGTGGCACGGATGGTGTGGAAGCAAACTACATCAAAACTGAGATCCTGCCCCCGTTCTTCAAGCACTTCTGGCAGCACAGGATGGCTCTGGACAGACGCAACTACAGACAGGTCAGTGAGCAGCATGGAAGCATTTAACGTTGAAGCTATGAAATCCAAGTAGCTGCAAAATTAAATTCCCCTTTGGTGTCTTTTTTTTTTTTTTTTTTTTTTTTTTTTTTTTTTTAATAAAATTTAATTTTTTTTTTTTATTTTTTTTAAGGGGGAAGTGGGGCATGCAACGTAAAAATTTAATGAATAAATTATTCAAATGGCAAATGTTTGCAGATT
>CAEGAD010003425.1:0-28067 GCA_903067055.1 Poeciliopsis paucimaculata
TTCGGCTGCAGCAGGGTCAGCTTCAGCTGCAGCAGGGTCAGCGCTTCAGCTGCAGCAGGGTCAGCTTCAGCTGCAGCAGGGTCAGCTTCAGCTGCAGCGGGGTCAGCTCTTCGGCTGCAGCAGGGTCAGCTTCAGCTGCAGCAGGGTCAGCGCTTCAGCTGCAGCAGGTTTCATGGAAGATGACATCAAAAAATAAAGAGAACCTGCTCTATGATCAGTTCACTATAAGAAAATGAGTTGCTGTATTTTGATAGTCATTTTTTCCCCGTACCAGCTAAAACGCCATTTTGAAATGTCTTTGACATTCACACGTTATACTACATTTTACTATACACTTACTGGAGGTCATACTCTACCTAATTTCTTATACTGTTACTGTAAATATCCAGAGTCATTTTGGTACAGTACTAATGACAATAGGCTAAACTGGAGGCTTCATGTGAATCAGCTTCTCTATTTTCTCTTAAATTGATCTTTAATGTCATTCAAATAATGACGTCATTCAGAGTTTGCTATAAACTGAAGAGGCATTTAGAGTTTCAGGGAATAAATCTTCACTCAGTGGGACCTGCGGAGGACCAGTGGACTTGTTTCTCTGCTGACATGTTGAGCTCACGGTCTCATCTGTGTGATTATCTTTAAATGTTAATCTACCCAGCACACATTTCTTCAGAAACATCTTCAGTAAGCATTTTCCTGGCTTTTCCCACCATCTGTGCCACCAGAACTCAAACCTTTTCCAAATGACACAATTTCAAAAATGTATTATTTCATGTTTTCTAACTTCTTGGTCTGATCACCCTGGTTACCATTTGGTCCAATAAACTAAATATAAAAATAATTGATGAGCCTTTACCTGCCACTCTGTCCTTCTGGTCCGGTCATATTCTGTATATCTACAATATTACAAACATCTATTTATTATCTCCAGGATCTATAAATTAACTGAAAAACAATATGAAAAATATTCAGTCATAATAATTGGACAAAATGTATGAAGACAAAGCTTCAAACAACGGTGAACTAATCAAATTGTATCAAGTAGTTTGATCAGGGAGAAAATGGCACAAAATATTTGACTGGTAGAAAATCAATGTCATAAATGAACATAGTAAATGTGCAACACCTTTTCACCAGGAGTTAGGAAAGCATGGACTAGTTAATTAGAGGTGAAAATGAGGATTTCAGTGTTGCTGATCACCAAGGTTATCACAGTTAAAATAAACACTGAAATTGAGAAAACATTAAGAAATAAAAATGACAATTAATGGGGGAAAGTATAACTAAATGGAACTATATCATGCGTTTATAAAATAAAACATGCTGAAATTACAAATGCATCTTGTTTTTGTGTTTATGAATCCAGGTGAAATTGATTCAGTGGCTGAAAGAAATGACGCATCTGTCCAAATGAGACACAACACCAATCAATGCAGAGACAAGTTGAGATTTCAGAAAATTGTAATTTAATAAATATTTACACTGAAGACAAAATTCAGGAAAAACAAAACAAACCGCCCCACCCCCCAAAAAACAAAAAACAAACAGAATATAACTTGAAAAAGAAATCTTAGAAACTAAAGCAAATGGAACTACTTTTCTGATGCCCCACAACCCCATCAGATTACAGTTGTTCCGTCTCTGCAGCCGTCACTCTGAGACGGATACTTCAGTCAAAAGAGCCGAACATGCAGAGTTTATCAGGAACATCAGCACCTTCTGATCCCCTCAGCCAAAAAGCAAAGTTAAAATTCATATTCACAACTTCTAAGTCAACACTGGTTCAAATGATTTCCCTCTGAACTCAAAAGACTCAACAGAAAGGTAAATAAAGAGATAGGTTTTAGACAATAAAACAGGTTCTGAGTGAGCTAACGACGTTATAGTGCAAATTAAATAAATGAGAGAATAGTTTGTTCCTAAAAAGCTAACAATTCTGCCAAAATAAATGTTTGCTGTAGCTTCATTTAATTTCCATTTGAGCTGAAACTGACCCACACATACAGGAGATCTAATGCTGCTTGGAGCTTTTGCCATTTCTCCAGAAGGTGGCAGCAGTAAGCCTTTCTGGTGAATCTGCCGTTTGTAGGGTGAAGAGGTAGAATGTAGATGGACAAAGGTAATAGAACTCTGAGCAGGCGATGGAAGTCAGACAGCCAGTTCAATGTGTGTGTGCAAGACTGAAAGGCACAAGTAGACAAACAAACCTAGGAGCAGATTGAAAAGTCGACTGACGAAGTCAAAATAAGAGCACACACACACCAGATGTCTGGTCAGTGTAAACACTCGTGGTGGCTGTGAAGAGGGTTTCTGGTTCTGAGAGAGGAAAAGGAAATGTGGCTGGGTTTAAATTAAAAAGAGGAAGCGCTTACAAAACAAGGCACTTTTCGTTTTACTTCTTTGCTAAAGCGCGGTCTCAGAAGGGCTCAAAATAAATCTAATGCAATGACCTTCTCTAAATTTTAGAATTAAAGACCATTAGAGCTTTGAATTTAGGAGTCAAGAACATAACATGGTCTGAAATATCACCAACTTACTTAAGAAAATTAAATTTTTGAAAAACTTTCGTAAGTCTAAAGGAAAAGCATCTGTTTAGTACCCACAATATCATCTTTTCCTCTGCATACCCTCAGTCTCAAACGGTGGCAGGAACAAGGCACGATGTGGCTCCTGATCTGAGGCCCCATTTTAAAAACTGTTAGCATGTCAATCTGCTAATGCTAGGGTTAACACTGGGGGTCTGAGACATTTTAACCTTCTGGACCCATTTTAAGTCTGATAAATTTAAACATCCAGAAATGCTTTAAAAATTCAAGGTAGGTGAACCATTTAGACAGCCACATTTACACCACAGGAAGTGAAAGAGAGAAGTATGAGGGAGTTTCACCTCGAGGTAAACAACATCCTGTATCTGACAAAAAACATCAAGTTAACTTAACAGTTTTCTCACCACAACCAGTTCTAACTTCATCCCTGTGAGATTCATTTTACTCTAATAGAACCTCGTATCTCTTCCAAGGTTAATGCACAGTTCCAGTCCCTCTGCCAGCCTCAGTTCTATTACTATCCAGGAAGCCAACCTAAACACAGTTAACTATGAACACTTAACCTGTTTTTATACTGCTGTATACACTTTGCATTTCACCATCCAGCTTTTAAATTTGATGACTAGAGCCTCAAATGCAGTCCCTGTGTTGTCTGCATGTAATAATACTAACATACATTCACAAGGGTTTTTTTTTAATATTGTCATTTTAAACACTGTCAGTGTCTGCTTTAAATTGACCAGTCTGGTTTCAACTGATACGCGAGTGGAGCAACTCTTCAAAGGATGCACATTAACTGCACAGCAGCTGGTCTCATGGCAAAAAAAATCCAAAACTTAGCTTACAACTTGTGGGGTAGTGTTTATTATTTCACGTGTGGTTTCAATTTGTTTTGTTTCATTTCAATTCTAAAGTTTTATCATCATTATTTAACAATTGGTCAAAATGATTCGTTTTTCAGAAACTCCTCTTCCAGATTTGAACTCATTTAGAGTTACTTTTGTGGCTTACTGATTGTAGGCATTAACTGCAAATACATAATTTCTTGCACCCGTCTCTACCTTTAATCCAATATGACAGTGAGTTCCGCTGAACTTTTATCAGTTATTACAGAGAGGAGAGAGGCACACAGTTCCTCCAGCACAGCTCGTCTCTGATCAACATCGTTAACATCGGTTAAGAAAACGTTCTCGACAGTGACGACCTCATAGGAATAGCTGAATTTAAATTCATAATGAATCAAGTTTTCAACTGAACCATTTGCAAACGAAGCTGCTTTAATGCATTTCGCTGCAGGATCAGAGCAGGGATAGATGCGGCGCCTGAAGTCTTTACAGCACAATTCTTCCACATTTGGTAACGATACTCTTATTTAAAAGATATATTCAGTTAATTTTACAGAAATCTACATATAAATCCTTTTTTTTTGCAATTTCAATAAAGATAAAAAAATAACTTTCCAAAGCATATTTGACTGCAATCATGACCTCAAGTCCTACGGTGAGCCTGTTAAAGTCCTCTTCAGACTAAAACAAAACTCATCACCTGTGCAGCTGTTGGCAGCCGTTCATAAAAACCTCATTTAACTCACCGAATGGAAGCTCAAACATCCCTACAGATGAAGCACATCAATCAGTTCCCTTTCAGTTGACGCAAATAACTGCCAGGTGATTGGGCGTCTTGGCGTCGTCATGGTTTCTGATTCTGCGGCCTGAGATGGAGAACGTGTAGAGGTGAAAGTGATTTTTCTGGACAGGCTCAGTTTGAGTTTTCTTTGTTGGTAACTGGCCTGAGAACACTCAAGGCACCAAATAGTCGTTTTCCTAAATTGTCTGTTCCCTTGTCCTCTTCCCAAAAAAAAAAAAAAATTAAATAAAACATCTCTTAGTGATCTCTCTTAGTTAATATATTATTCAAACTTCTGATGAACTCAATAATGTTAAATGATGGTTTATATTATGTGACGATCCCCTCCTGTCCAGTAGATGTCTTCAATCCATGATCTGTTTATTCTTTTGTTCTTTTCAGGAAGCAGATGATGAGCTGCTAATTGAACACACCAGGCAGCTGTTATACACTGACATCCAGTCAGTTACCAGTCTGCTTGATTGGCCTCCAGACCAGACCGCATTGGTCCACGCTTCTCTGACTGGCTGTGTACTTCTCCCGGATCATTGTTGGACAGATTAAATAATTGTTTTTATGATTCCGCTCGTCTGTCTCCCATTTTTGTCATCGCCTACAAGCAGGGGGTGACATATGGGGGCTCGTCGGTTTGAATCTGGACTGGATATCAGCTGTCAGGTATTTCACATTATCACGAGAGAAGCGCAACTGAATTATATAAACAACTTACCACAGAAGTGCAGAACAGCAGAGAGACAGCACAGAATTTTGTGATAAGAGTAATGGACTTACGGCAAAAAATATTGTTTCACAAGAGGCTGAGTCTGGCCTTAAGTACGATCTTGCATTAGTGCAAAGCATGTTCATGCACTCTGTTCTCACAGGCCTTCAGAGTGATAAAGACTGATCTCCAACCTCACTTGTTGAAATCAGATACTTCAAATGAGCTGTTCCTTGAGGTTCTCAATATTGCCTCCACTAATGACGGAGAGAGACAGGATAAGAAGAGGAACACAACTCAAAGGTCCACCAGTGTGCACGCAGTTCAGTCTAATGATACAAATAATGAAAGGAGATATGGGGGACACTAAAATGTTGCTGCACTTCCTCCAGATGTCTGACCTGAAAGAGATCAAAGCAGATATGGTTTTGCTCAAAGATCTCAAAACTGAAGTTGCACAAATCAGAGAATCCATTTACAACAAAGATAAAATTAAATTGCAACCTGCTTTGTGTCAAGAAGCAGAATACGGTTTTCCCCACCGCATGACTTATTCTACTCCACAGCTTGCTCCCTGGAGCACAAAGGGTGCAGCTGTTCACCATCAGAGAGGGCCTCTGCAGGAATATCAAGGTACCCATGATCCGAGGTCAATTAGAGGAACTACTCAATTTCAACAGAGATTTGCGACACTAAGATACCCAGTACAGCGCCCCCGACCAAGGTGCCTTGCAAGTCAGCAGCAGGGAGAAAATTTCTGCCAGCACTGCTACAGGTGTGGAAGCAGCGAACATTTCCAGGCTCGATGTAAATGATATAAACACACGCCCACCACTGCAAGAGAAGACTCTTTAAACGAAGCAAGGTTGCCCCCGAAGGACAGAGAGTAACCATATGCACCAAAACGTCCCAAAAATGTGCCAATTGTGGAGAAATGAAGGATGTTAAACGTTTGCGTGGTTACTATGTGGAGTTAAACCAGGATTGAGAGGATGGTTTACCATGGCTTCTGTTGGCTGCTCGTGAGGTGGTGCAGGAGAGCACTAGTTTTAGTCCAAGCGAGCTTGTTTTTGGACATGTGTGATGGATGGTTTCTTGTCTGCACTTGAAAACGATGGAGTAATTCTAGCTGATGAGTTTGTTGACTGGCAGGCTGAAAAATGCTGATGCACTGAGAAATCTGGATTCTTTATTTGCACACTTGTCTCAGGAGAGGGGCGCCGAGTTGACTGCTACGTTTAATGAATATCATTGTTTGTTTGGTGATGTGCCCAGTCGAACTCACTTAATCCAACATGATATTGATGTAGGTGTGGCACGGCCAAGTCGCCAGCACTTTTACAAGATATCTGAAGAGAAGATTGTTACAAACTCTGATGCTTATTCTATGCCACCCATGGAAGACTGTTGATCAGGTGGGTTTGGCTCAGTTTGCCAGTAAATTTGATTTATTGAAAGGTTAGTGGCACGTTCCATTGTCTGAGAGAGCTAGAGAGATTTCTGCCTTTATAACTCCCTTTGGTCTGCTCTCGTACTGTGATTAGTTTCAGATTGCAAAATGCACCGGCAACATTTCAGCGTCTCATGAACATGGTTGTGTCTGGGTTGGAGGGGTGTGCCGTATATTTGGATGATGTGATGGTCTTTAGTGATATGTGGAAAGAACATCTGGCTCACATACATAAGCTGTTTGAATGACTGGTTGAAGTACACCTGACCATTCGCTTGTGCAAGTGTGAGTTTGCTAAGGCCACTGTTACCTATCTGGGTAAGGTGGTGGGGCAAGGGACAGTACGTCCAGTGGAAGCCAAAGTAACTGCAATTTTGCAGTATCCTGTACCGTCCACAAAAAAAGAACTCCAGTGGTTCCTGGGTCTCCTGGGGTACTACCGCAGTTTCTGTAAGAACTTTTCTATGGTGGTTTCTCCATTGACAGATTTGCTGAAGGATAAGGTGAAGTACACCTGGTCAGCTTCCTGTCAGGAAGCTTTTGTTCTCTGTTCTTCCCCTGTTCTTGCAGCTCCACAACTGGATCATCGTTTTAATTTGCATGTGGATGCAAGTGATGTAGGTGCTGTCTTATTTCAGCAAGATGATGATGGGGTTGAGCAACCTGTGAGTTTCTACTCCAAAAAATTCAACCATTTTCAGGTGAATTATTCCGTCATTGAAAAAGAGACATTAGCATTAATTTGGGCTTTACAGCATTTTGAAATGTATCTGGATTCTGGCAGTGTTCCCCTGGTGGTGTATACCGATCACAACCCTCTAACATGTTTGCATTCATTGCAGTGTCCGAATCGCAGACTAATGTGATGGATGTTTTTGCAACCTTATTGCCTGGATATCCACCATATTAGAGGCTCGGATAATATTGTGGCCGATGCTTTATCCAGGGCACAATGTCCCTAGATTTAATGTATCAAGTATTTAATTTTCATTTCCCTTCTCTATAAGTTTCTTATAGGCTCCTCCAGTGGCTAGAGTGGGTGAGCTATTGAGGTGGGGATTGAATTGGTGGAGAGTGGGGGGTGGGGGGGTTGTGACGATCCCCTCCTGTCCAATAGATGTCTCCAATCCATGATTTGTTTATTCTTTTCAGGAAGCAGATGATGAGCTGCTAGTTGAACACACCGGGCAGCCGTTATATACCGACATATCTGCTTGATTGGCCTCCGGACCAGACCGGAGCAGGCAGAATCATAAAAACAATTATTTAATCTGTCCAACAATGATCCGGGAGAACTACACAACCAGTCAGAGAGAAAAGTGGGCCAATGCTGCTCGTCTGTCTCCCATTTTTGTCATCGCCTGAAAGCGGGGCGTGACAATTAAATAACTATAGAAAAAAAACGACCTGCAGCGGCTGTGTGTGCATCCTGTCCTCTGGAGCCCTTAAACGTCAAGCATTGAAATTCTTCAAAGCTTTGCTGTGTTTAAAATGTTCAGGTAAAATGCTAAAGAGAGATATTGCATAATTCACCAATTTGTCAACTTTTCTATTAGGTACAAATGAAAGATAGTTTTTCAAAACCAAACCAAGCCTCTCCCTGCGCAGTGTACGTGAGTTAGAACAAAAAGAAAGAAGACTGTAGATAAGAGGATGTGAACAGTGCAATCCAAAAGAGGTTCTGCCTCTCGTCTGTGAAGGAAGAGCTTTAAAACGGAGTCTGTAGGTGTGTGTACTGCTGTGAAGGAGTGGAGGCTGTAGACGAGGTGGTGTTTGGCGTGGTGCTGTTAGCCAGCTGATAGGAAGAATCGGATAACTGAAGCTCCTCCAGTTTCTTCAAGTATTCTTCTCTGAGGGCCAAAAGCTCCTTGTAGCGCTGCTCCACTGGACTCTGCTGCTGAAGGCGCACAAACAAACACGGGTGTTACTGAAAGTTATAGTTTTCAAAAAACAAACAAACAACAACTATCAAACACTGTGCCTTCAGAATTTGAGAATTTCTTTTATATGTTTGTCATTATTCAACTTGTTTGCGTTTAATCTGTAATCTGATAGATTTGCCAATGAGTATTGTTATCCTGATATCAATAGTGGCAATGCTAACTAGCCTTAGCATTCATGACAAGCTGTGCTAGCTAGGATGAGATTGTGATTAACACCAAGACCCTCCTCCTGGCTCTGATTGGTCATTTCTAAGTAGCACTCACAGCACTGGGAGAGATTATGTGTCTCATACCAAACTGTCACGACATAGTGACAGTTTCAAATTTGTAAAACTATACATTTTTTAAACAAACACTACATACTGCAGCTTTAGCACCTTGATGCTCCTCCATACAGCTCTGACCTGTCGTATGTTTCAACACAAGTCCTTAAAAGAGCTGACAAGCTTAGAGGAGATCGATTCTTCTCAACCAAGCTCTAAAATCAGACGGGTTGTTCATAAATCAAAAAAAGAACAGTTTTTAAAATACTAAATAAAATGTATTTATGAAATGTTCATAAATAAATGGACTGATCAGAATGGGAGGTAGGGTCAAATATCAAACTAAATAGTATGTCAAATTGACTTTTGCCACAGCTTTGTGGGTTTTAATGTTTTCAGAATAGGCAAAGAAAATGTACATTTTATTGCCAAATCACCACAAAATGCTAGAAAGCACCAAGATATTCCTCAAACGCACGCACGCACACGCGGTGTCCTACCTGGTGTCGTATACGCGGGTTCCAACGGATGTAGTAGGTCACCCACAGCTCTAGGTGGCGCATGCTTGCCACGGGGTAGAGAACCTGTCCAGACTCTGGGGTGTAGAATGGGTTCAAATAAATATCCATCTTGCTGTTGACCAGAGACCACAGAGACACCGTCTTCGATCGCAGCTCCTGAGTCAGAGAGCAACTTGGGTTATTGACACATCATGTTGTCTCAAGGCACTTTACAACAAGAAAGTAAATACAATGGAATCAGAGACACATTTCAAGTCAATGACAAAAAAATGACTGTGTGTTGATTTTTGTATGGGTGTACTTATACATACCACATATAGGGAACCACTTTCACAGTATTTACCAACAACAAGAGGTCATTTGTGGAAAATCAAAACCTTTTCCTGCTCCTCACTTTTCCTGCAGTTCTGCTGAACTGTACTAGATAGATTTACAGCAGTCTCTCAACCCGAGTCCAAAGACTCTTCTCAAAACACTGCATGTAAACTAATGTTTATTTCCTGACAAGAGGTCAAAGTGCAAAGCGTACTGCTAGCTTATCAAAGGATTGTGTTTAAAAAAAAAAAAAATAATGGAAAAGTAGTTTGAGACTAGGGAACTCATGTATGCACAAAAAATATAAGGTGCCATATTTTACGCAGAAGTCGACATGTAAAAAATAAACATGGTGTGAAAGTTTGCTTAAATGTACACAAACTTTTCACCTGCCGTGAAAATGTGCAGCAGCAACGCAAACCGTCTGTGGACAGCAGCAAAACACACGTAAATACACAGAAATTTGACTCTACACTTCTGAGAAAAAAAAAATATATATATATATACATTAAAAAAAAAAAGCCACCTTTTAGTGTGAAAGTTGCGCATAATACGTGACTTCATCTAACACTTCATATTTAATGTTTTATTATTATTGTTCTTATTTAGGCAAGGTTTAATTCCACTAAAGTTCAGGGTTCACAGACAACTCACTGACGAAGACAGAAGCTCGCAGCCTTTCAGGTTGATGGAACAAAACCCAAAAACTTCTAAAGATATACATCTGAAATACAAGGATGTGTGTGTAAAACCTTTGCAACAGTACACCAACAAAAGTGATTTTAAGGAGTTTAATTATAGCCGTAGTCGTTTTGAACCAACTTGTGACACCTTTTCACCAAAGAGACAATAAGTTCAGTTGTTTGCTGACTTAAACAGCCACGTTAAGAAAATAAGGGAAGGAACCCTTGATGGTCACTTACCTGCTGGTCTCGTATACTCTCACAGTTGTAGAGGAAAGTCCCATAGCGACAGCTGTAGAGATGATCCAAGATTGTGAGCAGGAGATGCTCATTGAACTCAAAGGCTGTAGGAAACTGAGAGGACAAAAGCCGGTTACATTTCCAAGATGCCAACAATCATGCATTTCTGCTCCTGCACCCAAATCCTCTGTTAACCCTTAGAGCCATTTCTTAACCCAAACAGCCACAACTTGATAGACCTTTAGATGAACCACATTTCACCTCTGTTCATGTTTGTGCTAAATATTTTTCTATGTTAAATTATCCTGAAATAAAATGTAACAATTCTTGAGTTTACATTTCTAAAAAAATCAAGCTGCCTAGAAAACTTTCTGAAAGTCCTACAGAAGAAATCAAAAGCTAAATTGAATGTATGCTCACTGAATTTGTCTCATGTTATACCGTCAGGTCAAAGGTTTTAAAAAATATTTTTTTATTAGTGCCATCAGTCAATTCAAATACTTTAGCAGATTAACCACACGAGCTCTGTGATTAAACACAACTAATCACTATGCTTAACTTTGTAAAAACCTGTTTATCTCTAAAGAAATTTGCCAGAAGATTCTTAGTTTTCCAGGTTTTCATATTCGGGAAGGTTTAAGAGAAATTCTGTTAATTTAGAAAAGGTAATTATAAATTGATTGTGCTTTGGTGGAAGGACAATTCATTGTTACAGGAGATAGGCTACATATCATCTTGATTTTATTAATATTTTCAATTTTGCCACCGAGCACAGCAGCAGCTCGTAGAAGTTTATAATGTCAAATTTATTTATATAGCACTTTAAAAACAGGCTTAAAACAATCATAAAGTTGATGAAACAAAAGAGAAATATTACAAAGACAAAAAAGTCTATATTAAAATTATAAGTAAAAGAATAAATAAAAATCAAAATGGAACAGCTACGTATCAGGCCTCAATTAAATGCCAAAGAATAAAAACGAGTTTCAAGAAGCGATTTAAGAGAGAAAGACAAAACTGCTCCCTCCATAACTTCATCTGCCATCATTTAAATATATGCAATTCAACCAAGCTCACAAAACTTATTCCAGAAAAAAATATTTGAAGAGTTTGTAGATTTTTTTTTTTTTTTACAGTTTCATTAGATATAAACAGTTAATTAGAAACAATGCAAATAAATGTCTTAAGAGCATCTTCTCAATCACTTGTGCTTAACTAACCTGTTTGGTCATCTGCCATACACAATCAATGAACTGAATAAATATTGGCGATCTGTCCTGGTCTGCGTGGTTTTTGTCACCGTGGCCGATCCGCTAAACATACAAAAACACAAACAGTTAACTCAACTTATTTTTTTAAAGGGATGGTATTACGTATTTTCTAGCCAAAGAATGCAATTTTATAGCAAAAATCAAGTAACTAATGTTACTTTCAGACATTATAAAATGTGTATTTTATTTAACCTTGTAATGTTTTTACCAGCGTTTCACTGAAACGTAACTCGTATAATTTATATTTCTCAAACATGCATGAAAGAATCAAAGCAACAGTGCGGGTATGTTTTTGATGACATTGCAGCATGACATAAAGATCAAATAAGTGGATTTACACAATTCTGCCCCTTTAGTAAGTAAGTTGCACGATCAATTGCATTTATTTCATTGGCATGTCTTATAGTAAGTGTGACCTAATTATAATCAACAAAATTACACAACTGTAGAGTATTCTGAAACCCCCCCCCAAAACAAACACATATCAGTATGTTACCGATGCAAATTTGTGGCCAAAGCTGATCCATTCCTTTTCAATCAGGACCTATCAAGAAAAGTTTGACAGTTTATTTAAATTCAGGACGAATCCAGCCGGCTTGGTTTGCTGTGAAGTTACCAACCTGGAAGCCCCTTAGCGTGCGATAGTGGCTGTCTAGCATCAGCATGGCCAGTGAGGTAAGCTGTGCTGTCCGGTCCCATCCGTCACTACAATGAACCAGAACTGAATTCCCACTGGAAACCTTGTCTGCCACTTGAATGGCTCCTGACAACACCAGCTACACACAAGGAGCTTTTAGTATACACACAAAACCTTTGAAAGTGGAATGAATCGTCCTGTGCTTACCTTAATATGTTCTAGCCAGTGTGTGGACTCTAGACTGGACAGCCAGTGGGATTCCTCCACATTTGGGTAGACGATATCTTTGAGTTTCTTAAGGGACTCCCTCATGACGTGAATATTCTGGATGTCCAGGAAGACTAGCTCAGCATTTAGGTACTCATCCCCTTCATAGCCCCCTCCAGTGGCCTGAAATTGCCAACACAATGTAAAGCTAAAGTTACGTTGGTAGACATGCAATGGAAATTTCTGTAATGCCCTTATTCGAAGAACTAAACATTCACAGTATTTATTATAGACCTAAACAAAACCTAAAGGAAACTCCTTAGCAGGTGCAATCCATTTATCGTGTAGGTCTTCATAAATATGTGGAACATATGATTATCAGTAGAGAGCAAAATACTGGGAGGAGCATGTGCAAGTGGATTGATTTACCACAAACAAAGCCATTTATTAAACATGAACCATATTGCTAGTGATGATTTTGTGTCTACTTTTATCAAGTTTGAATAGCTGGTGCAAACTGGCACAGTGCAACAGCTACAGTTACTGTAGATGTAAAATGGGTATAGATACAACGACAGAAGACATTGCTTGTCAAATATTTGGAATATTTAAAAAATACTTTTTTAAAAGTAGATGAAAAATACTCTACAGCAAAGGTCATTTAGAGCTGCGGGACTACTTAATATTTCCAGTGCACCATCAATTCATTGTTTCGTTGGATGGCCTGCAGCCAACAGAAGGTGGCGCAGATTATATTTGCCTCCCACATGTTGCACAAATTGTGTGGGCAAAAGATTAATAGAGCCATACCACTGACAATATTCACACAATCAAACCGAACAAAACTACCGCCGCAAAACTGAAATATTGTGGTTTTGTTCGTCATTTCATCAATGAAGCGGCCTTAGCTTTTCCTCTAACCTGCTTATTTCTCATCCTGTCATCTTGGTCACTGAATCCAAAGGAAAATCTAAGCATTTTCAACTCTGCCATCTCCAGTTAAGCCTTTTGCTCCAACCCATTTTAGACTGCGTCAGTGCATCCAAACCAAATATCACGGCAGATTTCACAATTATGTCAATTTTTGTTTTTTTTTTAACTTTGAGCTACCCTTTTGACGCCACCCTTTCTGTACACTGGAACCACACCCTTACTGTGAAACCATCAGTGTCTCAGACTGCCACCGTCTCACTCTCTCTATGCACGTCTTCCACTGTTCTCTCTCTTTTTTGCTACTCTTGACTTCCTCATGCAGTGTGAAAGTTCCTCTTTTTGTCCACTCTCTTAATGCTCCTTTTATATCCTCAAAGACACAGCAATGCTCTTTCTGACCTCTGTGCTTCTCTACAAGACTTCTAACAGCAAAAATATGGCTTGTGAAAACTCCCTCTGCATGAAATCAAACAGCGGCAGACTGATTTTATCTCTCTTCATGAGCTCGCTTGAGCCTGATGCATCCATTTCATCACTTGATGCTCGTCACAGTTTGTTGCTAATCTATCCTCCTGTCCATTTCCCCTTCCTAGTTCCTAACTGATGCGGTCAGAAGGTGGACATAGAAAACCACAGTAGTTTGAATTGTTGAAACATGACTCCAGGTTGGTTGCTATTGTTTAGAAGTACTTTTTCTTTCTGACCTTGTTTGCGACCGCATTGACGTTGGGCCGGGCGTCGTAAATGGTGAGTTTCTTTGTGGTGTCGTTTGCCTCTCTGATGAGGTCCAGGTATCGCTCGTCGTCTTTATTTCTTTTACCAGACATTCCAACGAGGGGCTGGCTGCAGCGAACAATCACTGCCTGATTTTCCCGGTGGATCCACGACAAGACCTGGACCAAAAATCAAAGATGGTTCAATTTCAGGTGAAAGAAACACCGTGGTGATGTCTGCATGGCGAGATGTAGGCACAACTCATGTGCATGCATTTTAAAAATGTGTTGAAATGCAAACACTAGACTTCTGTGACAAAGAAATCCCATTAGCTTATCTGGTTAAAAAGCTTGCTCTTACTGGTATGCGTCCTCTTGACCGGAAGGCAGCCACTTTTCTAAGGTCATCTTCTTTACATTTGAAAGGGACTGCGAGGACAGTCGGGTACGTGTCACACAGATCATAACTCTTATTGATGAATGTAATACGCCATTTGTTGTTTGGTAAGCCCTGTAGGAACAACATTACATAAGAAAAGGCTGACCACAGTACTGTGGGGTTGTCTGAGCGCTGTTTACATGCAACAAGTTAAAACAAGTTCTAGCCTGAAAAAGAAGCAAATAATCCAGATATTTACCTGACGCCTAAACTCCTCCATAGCTTTATAGACGAGCCAGCCATTCTCAGTGTACTTTTCCTGATTCACATAAGCAAAAAGAGGCTGCAAGAAAGGAGACATGCAAACACATTTTCAGTTGACATCTAAATAACAAAAGCTGAAATCACAGGAGACCTTTAAGATTTCTCTCTGTCACAATTTAATTGAATAATTAGCATGCAGGCTGTTGAGCTTGATGAATCATTTAATTCAGGTGAGTTGCACTTTTTTTTGGGGGGGGGGGGGGGGTAGTTTCAGGATGCCAGCTTTGGAGGACACAGATACACAATATTCTTCATTGAGTTTTGTTTTTTTTTAAAGTCATTTTTCTGCTCATTATCCTGTAATGAGCAGAAGAACTTACCAAACTATGTGAAAGAGGAAAGGCATATCTGAAGAGCATCTCAAAGATCCCTCTCCTGCTGTGGCCTTCCTGCTTCAGAGCGAACCTCAAATTCCTCATGTCCTGAGGACCCAAAAATCAGACACTTTACCATCATCACAGGAAGAGAAGGGTATTCATATTTACATTTTTTAAATAATGGTCAAAGTATATAAATCGGACTGGTTTAAAAGACTAATGTTTTAATAAGAAGATTTTCCACTGTCTCAAGGAACCAACAGAGACAACCTCCTTCCTGACAGCTTACATCGTCGCTGGTGTCCAGCAGCGGCTCCAACGGTTGCCAGAGCAACTGTTGGAGTGACTAACGTGTGGCCAAGAACATGATGGTCACACCTATTAGAAGCTACATCTGCAACAGAAGTCTCAGGTTGTGCACTCAGCTTGCATGAACCTGAACTTCTTGTGTATCATCTCATTTTTATCCCCTGGGAAACCAGCTAACCTTTCACAGAATTAAAGAGTTCTCAAACAGGGCCCACCGCTATAAACACATGCTTGGGTTGCATTTAGCACCGAGCTCAAACAAAATCTCAAAAATGCAATATGGAAAAATTTTACTGCTCCAAGCTGCACTCCTCAATTTTTGGATGTTCAAATAAAAACAGCAAATGCACATGTTACACACCTTGCATGTGATATCCAACCCATAAGAGTTTTCTCCACGGCTCGACGCTCCACCCATCTTCTCCACTCGACTTATGACACCCAGAGGAACGTCCAGGGCCAGCGGCACGTCCTGCCGCACAGAGGAACAGTTATCTCTGCACTCATTGATAAACAATATGGATGGAAATATAGAATCCACAGTTCAGGTACACACCTGATCAAAAATCCACTGCATAAAGGAGGAATACTGAACAAGATTACTGGATATTGATTTTTTTTTTCCTGGTACAAATTGTGTACCAGGAAAATGAAGTTTTCTGAGTTGTTAGATTGTGGATGTTTATAAACTACCATTAGAAATATTTCTTTACCAGCAAGTTTTTTATTTGTATATATATCAAAATTTGTGCTATGAAGTTATTAATGTTAACAAACTGCAGTATGTCAACCTGAAGGCTGAAGAATGACTGTTAAAACTGTGCTGTTAATAATTGTGTGTCGACTGGCTGACGTCCTGCACAGACATACAAACACTTTAGAAAACTCACAGCATCTGAGCTTTTGAAGGACAGTCTGTAGTTGGTGATCAACACTTTCCCTTTAACAGCTCCATTGAATGGACACATGTAAATGATCTCCTGATCTGAAAGTAGACAATATCAAATTACTGCCACAACTTCAACATTTTCCACTTTGTGTCATGTTAGAGCCTGTTACAGACAACAGAAAACAAGGAGGAAACAAATTAGTAGCAAAAAATTCTATGGCTGCTTATTCTCAATTTTGTAGAAATATTGTAAAAAGTGATAATAAACCACAAGAACAGTAGTTATAATGAAAATGACCCACATGCGACACTTCCAGGTCATTTAACTCTTGTCAGTTTGTGGCCCCATTACAGGTTCACATCTTGATCATTTGTTTCCTCTTATTTCTAGTCTGAACTCAGAAAAAAAATTTTTATTCTCACATATAGTAGTGTGTCAAGTGTAATATGTTGGAATACTAAAAACTTAATGTTTTGCCAAAATCAAAAAAAGGTAAATTTTTAAAAATATGTACACCGCTCAGGTAAAGAACACCTGATGTGTATTTTCTGCAGCAAGGACATTTTATTTGCATAAATCACTGACAGTTGCTTCATCATTACCTGTAATTCGATCTTCTCCTGGAAGTAGAGAGACATCCGCCAACAATTCCATCTTTAGCGAATTTCTGCCAGTCTAAAAAGAAACATTTTACTTTTAGTTTATTTTGCACAATTAAAACACAGATACAAGATATTGGTAAAATAATGATAATGCAGAAGGAGGCTAAATAAACTACATAACACATCTGCAAAGCATCAATGGGAATTTAAATAGAATGTAGGACAATAAAAAAAAACAGGACAATGACACTTTTACATAAAGTTTAAACTGTTTTACAGAAGTATACAGTATAAGTATATACTGTTTCATCAAGTATAAACCTCAACTGTTTCATCAAGTATAAACCTCAACTGGTCTGCTATTTAGGAAGATCACTTCCTCAAGAAGTACAACCTAAGCTCCAACCTTCTATCCATGGAGAGCCTGCATCACAGTGTGTTAAGCAGCTGCTCTGCTCCAGACAATGCTGGGCTCCAGAGTCATAACGACAACTCAGAGGATTGTTGGTCCGATGGACATTTATACCTGTAAGGTTATGGCTAACTAGGGCCATTATCATCACCTAAGACAGCTCCCACTGTGGCTTCTCTCCGTTTCACCTCAGGGAGGCGCTACAGGTGCAGCCAAACTAAAACAGACTCAAAAACAGCTTCTTCCCAAAAGTAATAATCACCCTGAACTCTCACATACTGATGCTGGCTTGTCCAAGCTCAAGAGAATGTGTTGCCCAGCTAGTCATGGTAACAATAATCAGAGTCCCTGAACTGTAGGCACTATGGGTAGTTTTTACACCAAACCAATTACAGGCAGTTGTGTTCATATACTAATGGCAAGTAGAAATACTAATGTGTTCATATACTGAATCAGCATGCTGTCAGGCGGCTGCTGTGGGATTTCTATTTACTCATTTCTTGTGTAAAACGCCAGCGTATCTATTTGTGTTTCTATTTGCTTTTTAAGCATGTTCTTTACAAAGCAAACCATTACCTGACCAAAATGTATTCAAATCATCTCCTGAAATTTGCTGCATTTTACGGAAAACATTTCGATTCCAAATACAAACAGAACAAACAAATCCAACCTACACTAGAGATGCGAGAGTCCAAAGAGCTGGAGTGGTACACAGAGACGGGTGAGGCCATCGCTCAGTGAGTGGCTTCCAGTCTGAGAAATCAAAACACAAGCTTAGACGTCAAGCAAAAATCAAGTATATTTAGAACGTACGTTTCGACTGGAAAATTGTAAATGATAGTCGTAATTATCAAGGGTCTTTGTTCGACGCAGGAATCTTTTATTCTGCCCCATCTAAAGTGAAGACTTTACTTTTTCCTTCCTGAAGCAGAAGTAGCAGAGGCCAAACCGAGCCAACCATACTGAGAACAAATGGAAGGCTTTTTCTGTTTACATGCAGAAACACTGGACACAACACCAAGGTTAAGTCTGACCTCTGAATATTTTGTGGCATTTACTGTGATAACTATAAAAATGTCAATAACTGTATAGCTGTGACTCAAAAAGACTCAGCGATTTGCTTGACAATTTAGCAAAATCCAGCACACAGACTAAAATCAATTTAGAAATGCCTTTTGGCAGTTGGGCGTATAGAAATTGTTATCCACTCATGATTGTGATTTTACAATGAAAATTGTCATGCGTTTGTCACAATCGCCCACCCCTAGATGTAAAAATGCTAGAATTCCTAAAGTTAAAAAAAAAATTATTGCAATGCAGATCCAATGGATTAAAATAAACTTTGTATTGAACAAAATAAGAAAAAGCAAGTGATTAAAAATAGAAGTGGGCAGACTTCAAAACCAATAGATAAGCTGGAGTTTTACACAAGAAATGAGTAAATGGAAATCCCACAGCAGCCGCCTGACAGCATGCTGATGTCACTTGTAGTTTGGGTGATTTAAAACAGAACGTTCCCCAAATGATTGCGTTTAAAACATGCTTCTCAATGACAGAAACCAACTGAACGGCTACAAAGGACCTGCTTTTATGTGAATACAAGCTTCATTTTGCAGAAGATCTATTACAATATGCAAAAAAGACCAAGCTGGTCAAGCTGTGACCACCCATCATGACAGCACAAGCAAAGAGACAGCCTGGTTCCCACATTAGAGCAGCCTTCAGTTACTGGACAAGAAATCCCTGAACAGTCACCTTCCTAATCATAACAGTTGTGTTTCTCGTTTTAGCAGGGAAGTGCATTAATCTACATTCCACCTACATTCTGGGTAGGTGGAATGTAGCAAAGAGCAAGAGCCGATCCGAACGAGGCATCTGTTGATGTTGATGTTAGAAGCATAAAAAATATGGACTGAATGGCTTCCTTCACTTCCTCTGCCGCCATTGCTAAAACTACATTTCTAAAAGAAAGCAGAAAATCAACGTCATCGTTCACAACGTCTCCTGATTGGATAAGTAGAAAACCTACCTGAGGTAATCCAAGTGACTGGGAGAAAGCTCAGACCGCACAAGGAAGGCAATGGCAAAGCTACCATTCTGTAGGTTTTCATTATTCCAGATAATCATATCCAGAGAGAAGCAGAAATGTTGTTCTATGGCTCTCATTTCTTAAAGTGACAGAGCTGGCAGTGCCTGCGGCCCACCCTGGGAAATCCCAAATAAGTTTCTCATAGAATATTTTTACATTAATAAAAGAAACGTCTGGGCACTTCAGCCAACAAACAAGTCGCAGCACAAACAGACTTCAGGAAGTACTCAGTACTAGCAAAAGAAGGCAAAACTGACAAGACACCAATATATTTTCCTTTAGTGTTACTGCTAACCTAGTGACTGTTAAACTGCTACCTCGTCATAAATCAACGCTCAATCATGTTTGCATACACATATTTTAAATTAGAATGGAAAATAAAACTCACAATATGAAACAGTAATGTTATACATATTTGTAGTGTATATCGCCATGGGTTACCAACACTTTTACAGAATTCACTAGTCTGTATCTGATAAGACATTCCAAACCTTCCTGTAAATGCAACTCTACATTTACCAATGGAGCAAGGAAAGTCAGGTGAAAAATATTTTGAACCCTTCATATATCTGATCTGTGTAACTTTTCACAATATTTTCTCATGGATGAAAATAATGAAGTCTCAAAATAATGGGTCTTAAGGGATCACCTTGTTTTGGTGACGATTCAGTCTATGTATTCAAAAAATAAGTGGCTTCTCTTGAAAAGGCAGCACCTCAGCCAGGATCCATGAAATGAGTGCAATCTAGAATGCCCAAAAATCTCCCGGAGCGACCCTCCAGAAATGTATATTTTCCATCCAGCTTTTTTAAGTCGGCAGAGAAGCGGTCCAAAGCTGCCTAGTTCAGTCAGGGTGGTGGTCAAGTCGTTCTTTATATCCCAGGTTGTGGCCTAAATACTCTGGCTTAAGGATGAGATCTTGCGGTAGAAATATTCGCTGCATGTGTCCTCAGTGTGACACACACATCTCGCTTGATAGAGCCTACCTCAGTACAGCGTGTGTTGTAGTGTTTTGCTCATTTTCCAGTAGACAGAACCACATCCATCAACTGACTTTGACTCCAAAGCGCACAATGGTTCACCCAAATATGCTTTTAATTAATTATATGCTAAATACAAGGAAGAATGACAATAATCTGGTTCCTCTTGTCGACAATAAAACAATCCAGCCAAAAAGAATTAGAAACAGGATAAGTATGTTTGCTAGGAAATGTAGAAAATATTGGATTGACAAAGACTGACAGTCCTTTCCGACATGTTTTACTATTTTTCTTTTTAAATTAGCATATTGTACCAAGTGTACAATATTCACTTGGTACAATATTCCAAGTTGTACCAAGGTTGTGATTTTTTATTTATTTTTTTGGGGGGAGGAGGGAACACACAGCACTAATGACTCAGTAATTTTTTTGAGTTATTAAGTATTCAAAATAAAGTTGTTTTTTTTCTCTCTGAGTCGCTATGTTTGGGATTACACATCTAATTTGTGGATGATACTGAACTTTTACAATGATGCTCTGCCTTTTAAAATCAAGGACCATAACTGATTTTAGAGATTGTGAATCTCAAAGTTGATCACATGTACAGTTTTTAATTGTACACACTGTCCTGAAAAGATTTATAAGGATCTTAGAATTCCAAAGAACCTGCTGTTATTGAAAATGTCCTTTACTAGGCCTGAACTGATATTTAGATTTAATGTTAAAAAATAAAATTAAAGCAGAAATGCATCACCTCTTCAAAAAGCAATAAAGTGAGTTGCTCTGCTGGGTAATTGTTTTTGATCAGGTTTCAATCAAAATGTAAGCAAAGTCCACAGGTGGTGCAGTAAAACAACGATATCATACGATAAGTACTTTCATTTCCTCAAACATTTCTCACTTGGTCGGTTCGCAGTTCCTACATTCAGGAAGGTTACACAAAGAAGAACAAGCACCCCAAAATACACCTAACATTCAGAACTTGAATTAAGAGCACATAGGCTGCAATAACAGGGATTACAGCTGTTTAACTACCAGCATACAAATGGCTGCATCAGAATCTACTGAACAGGTTGTGGAGCCCGTGAACGCGTCAGAGCTGTGAGCACAGAGGTAAAAGGCCAGACAGCTCCTTTTAAAACCCTTTTAAAGTTAGCACCCAGCCACCAGGCTCAGCTGTGGACCTGGACCAGGAAATAGTGAAGGCCCTGACCAAACGGCAGCTTGTTGCTCTACAAATGAAGCGAATTTCTAGGCTCACAGTTCAGAGAAACACATGTCAAAGCTCGTTTCGCAAAACTTTATCTGGGCTGGCATGACGCAGGGGCAAGCAAACGTCTTTACGTACCTGAAAAGTGCGACTGTTTTTGTTGCTAAATGTCGATGCGTTCTCGTCCAGCCACAGTAGCGACTCACTCTGCGTCACGTGCCGAGCTGTCACAGCTCAGATTGGTTAAATGCGGATCTCCTCCATTACAAACACCGGCGCACTTGCCGGCGCACACAAGCGGTGTCCGATGGCGCGCGCCCGCCTTGTCTATCTAAAATGCTATGCAAGTGCACCGTGTGTGTGATAGAAACAGAGAAACTTTTTCAACACCATAGATATCTCAGTGTTATAATGCAGGGGTCCCCAAAGTGGGTCCTTGAGGGCCGGCATCCTGCATGTTTTGGTTCTCTCCCTGATTTAACGCACCTGGATCAAATGATGGCTCATTAGAGGCCTAAGAAGAACATTGATATGCTGGAAAGGTTGTTACTACCACCAAGGAGAGAACTATAACATGCAGGATGCTGGCCCTGGAGGACCCACTTTGGAGACCCTTGTTATAATTGTATTGTGTTCTTAATGTATACCAGGACGTAACCTTTATATTACTGCTATTATTGTTTTTATTCTATTTATCCAATGCGTTATTCTGTAATACTGTATACTGTAAGCTACTGGTGACATGATTATAGCTGTTCTTCTCTTCTTTAACTCTATTCTGCGATATTATTTTTGCTATTTAAGAGATAAACTCTCACTCTGCTAATGCAGTGACAGGAAAAGGAGCAGACCCACAAGCTGCTTTCTATGGAATCTATGAGATTTAATATGTGATATTTCATAAAATGTGACATGTCAAGGAACTTTAAAAAGAAAAACAAAACACACACACACACACACACACATCCAGTTCATATATACGAATATCCAACCAAATTATATTATAATCCAATTTAATTTGTGTAGGATCGTGCATTCCAACTTTTATTCACAGGGAGCCACCAGGGGGAGTGCGTGTTTCACTTTTTGTTATTTATGTACGCCGGGGGTCCCCAAACATTTCCACGTCATGGCTCCCAAACAAGATTAGCATCAGAGAGAGGAGCCCTTTTGCAAACCCACAGGCAATGCTACAAAATGTGTAAAGAAACATCAGCTTTTAGAAAGTCTTTTCTCACCTTTGTCCACGATTAAATAATTAGTATGTTCGCTTAATATGAACACTGCCTCATATAGTCTACAGTCATTCAGACGCTCAAGAAATGTCATTATATCTATAAATTAGATGACCTTAATAAAATCTCTGAATATCACATAAGTGGTCATTTACTGAAATAAATTATAAAAATTGTACAGATATTTTTGTCTTAAATTAAGGTACTTTACCTTTAGTTTACAGAAAACCTCCAATACCTCTCTCACAAAATACCTTTCTTCCATTTACTCAATATTTTTGGTTTAAAACTGAATCAAAAATCTTTGAGAAACAGATATCTATAATTGTCAGAATCATAGACTGCAAATATTATTTATTGGAATCAATAATATTAATCTTCAGCCATAACAGTGACCTCTAACATTTGTATATTTTACTCTGCACTTTCAAATCATAGAAAACCATTTCAATACATTCAACAAATTGCAGCTGCTGTTGCTGGTCTTAGGTCACACTTCTTTATTGTAAGAGTTGTTACAATGTTCTCTTTAATAATTAAAAAATGTGTGTTTTTGACATGAAATATCTTAAATATGCATTATTAATCCTAAAAATATAGTAAACAAACTCAGATTAGGTCACCCCACTTTGTTGGAGTATACATTTAATGAGCAGTAACCCAAGAAAAGAAAAAAAAGAAAGTATTATTCTCATTAGTTGATATACTTCACTCAACCCAGAGCAGGATTCAAAACTAGTTAGGATAAAAAAGATCCAGAGGAACTCCTATTAGATTATACAAGAAAAACTTCTGGTGTACCTATTCTTATTCTGCCTAGCAACCCACAGCAGGAACAATTAGAAAATGGATGGATGGTTTGATTCCTATTGTGGGTTGAGTGAAATAAACTAACACTCTTATCCCTAGTGGGGTCAGCAGAGGTGCTGGTGTCTATCTCCAATGAATGTTCCGGGCGAGAGGCAGGGTCACCCTGGACAGGTCGCCAGTCTGTTGCAGGGCAACACAGAGACAGTCAGGACAGACAACCATACACCTTCACACCTAGGGAGAATTTAGAGAGACCAATTGACCTGACAGTCATGTTTTTGGACTGTGGGAAGATGCCAGAGTCCCCGGAGAGAACCCACCATGCACACGGAGAACACGCAAACTCCATGCAGAAAGACCCCGGGCCGGGAATCGAACCTATTTAAACCTATTAGTCAAAACAAAAAGACCCAGAGGATGCTTCACTCGACCCAGATTTGAGTGAATAGGTATTAGAACAAACTTGGAATCCAGAGAAACTCCTATATGTGGATGAACGACTCATCGCCTTAGATCAACATTTAGAACAATCCATTTTATAGTATAAAACATGGAGAACCAACATTTAGTTAATACTTTTTTGTTTATTTTCTTTTTGCTCTTTCCTTTGGTTTATTGTTTTGTTTGTATTTCTTTCTATTTCATATTTTAGCTCATACTTTGAGGACAACAAGGGATGGATGGATGGATGGATGGATGGATGGATGGATGGATGGATGGATGAATGGATGGATGGATGTTGATCTTTCGCCCTGTGAGTTACCCACTTTTCTAAAAATGTTTCCAGCCCGCCTTCCTGCCTGGCTTTTTATATTAGTGTGACACTCCAAGGTCATCACGGGGCCCTAAATGGGGGCCAGAGATAGAGAGATCCTAATCAGGAGGAATCTGTGAAGTCATAGTTCTATATGTTTACTCTGCTGTTGTAAAGCACACTGCTAAAACACCATGACGTATTGCAGCAGGAGAGGCGTCTTGTGGATCATGTTGCGCAGATCTGCTCATGGGTTCAGATGTGGGTGCATGAACAGTGAACACACATATTTGTGTGCACACAAACATACACATTATTGTGGCACTCAGCAGGTGAAAGAAATCTGGTCCAATCAGCAGCAACCTCAACTCAGGTAATGTAAGAAATCCACCAAACATATTTGTGTTCAAGAAACATGGTTTAAACCAGAGTTAGATTTTGTGATAGCAGGATATGATAGTGTTAGAAGAGACAGGGAGAAAGAAAGTGGAAGAAGTTGTGTAATATTTATAAAACAAGGAATACTGTATAGATTTTTAGGAAAAGGAACAACACTAGAATGATTATCCGTGGAAATTTGGATTAATAAAGAAAGTATTAAAATAATAAATTTTTATAATCCATGTAAAAAACTGATTATAGATGAAATGGAGGAAATGTTTAAAAATATAGGAAAAAAGTTAATTTGTTTTGGAGATTTTCATGCTTTCAGCACTTTGTGGGGTAATAGGAATGATGACAATGTAGAAGTGGTGGAAAAAATAATGGATAGAAAACAATTGATATGCCTTAATAATGGAGAAGGGACAAGGATTAATATTAGAAATGGAAATGAATCCACTTGAAGTACAAAATGAAAACCATGCTATGTCAATATGAAGGGTATTCATATTGACATAGCATAACTCTAACTCTAACTCTAAAGTTAGAGTTAACTTTAGCTTCAGAGAATTTTGCTGGGATTAGTAATTGGAAAATATTAAGAGAATCAACTATAGGAAGTGATCATTATCCTATGCTTATTGAAATTGGTCTACAAATAGAAAAAAGTTATCATGAAAGCATAGAAAAATGGATATTTGGAAATGTTGTTTGGGAAGACATAAAATAATAAGTGATGAAGAAATGCAAAAGCTTAATATAGATTTGGATGTTGATAATGTACTTTTTTTTTTTATTTGTGAAGCCATTTTAGGTGTTGCACGTGAAACAATCCAAAGGAAAAGAGGTAAAATAAGAAGAAAATAGTACCATGGTGGACAAAGGAATGTGATGTTGTAATTAAATCTCGAAATAAAGCTTTTAGATTGTTAAAAAGAAATCAGAATTTTCTGAATGTTATTGATTATTACAAGCTCTTGTTAAAAGAACTGTGAAAAATGCAAAAAAGGTTTATTGGGGAAACTTTTGTGATTCGGTAGGGAAACAAAAATTTCAAAGAGAGAAAGCTTATGATATGATGTGGAAGGAAGGCTTTTTAATTAAATTGAAAAAAAAAAAAGGGAATTAGTGGATCAATGTTTAATTGGATAAAAGATTTTTTACAAGATAGATCTATACAAGTAAGAATAGGACAACAATTGTCAGAAAAGTTTTTTGTTGAGAATGGAACACCTCAGGGAAGTATAGTGAGTCCTTTGTTTTTTTCTATTATGATCAATGATATGTTTGATAATTTGGAGAGTGGAATGGGGTTTTCTTTATTTGCTGATGATGAAGCAATCTGGAAGAGGGGTAAAAATTTAAAGTTCATTGCTAAAAAGGTACAAGAAGCAATTAATAATATAGAAGAATGGTCTTTTAAATGGGAATTTAAAATTTCTATAGACAAAACAAAGACTTTATTTTTTACAAGGAAGAAAGTATCAAAAAATTTGAAACTGCAAATATATAATCATGAATTAAAAAGGGTTAAGGAATTTAAGTTTTTGGGTTTATGGATGGATGAAAAACTTCCTTGGAAAGTTCAAGTTCAAAAAGTGGTGGACAAATGTAAGAAAGTTTTAAATGTAATGAGGTGTTTGGTGGGGAGGAAATGGGGAGCTGAGAGGAAAGCATTGAAAGCAACATATACTGGTTTAATCAGGTCAGTATTTGATTATGGCAGTATAGCTTTTGGGTCAGCATCAGAAACACTACTCAAAAAATTAGATCATATTCAGTATGAAGCCTTGAGGTTATGTACAGGAGCCATGAGAACAACTCCAACATCAGCTTTACTAGTAGAAATGGGAGAGATGCCACTTCATCTCAGAAGAGTACAGTTAAAGACTAATTATTGGTGTCATGTAAAGGGATATAATGGAAATCATCCATGTCAAGAAATTTTAAAACCTTGTTGGGAAAAGGGAAAAAAGAATTTCAATTCTTTTGGATGGGAGATAGAAAACATTATAAAAGACTTTGGTTAATCTTATATAAATATTAGTCCAACAGTCCCCTAGCACCAGTTCCTCCGTCTCTATTTCATAATAGTGTTGTTGATTTTACTTTGTTGGAGAAAAGGAAAAGAGAAAACCTTTCAGATGCGTTGTCAGTTCAATCATATTTAGAAAATAAGTACTATGGATATGTTCACATTTATACAGATGCTTCAAAAAACTCAAATAGCAATAATGGGGTATCATTCATTGTTCCAGAATTCAATATTGATGGGAATCATTTTAGCATTAGGATGGATTGAGGAAGTTCATCCATTAAGAAGTGTGGTATGTTCTGATTCAAGTTCATCATTATATTCATTAAAAAATAATCATGCTCTTAGTAGACCAGACCTTTCATTAGAGATTCAGTTATTAATTTCTAGAATTCAGGCAATGGGTTTATTAGTTGTATTTACATGGATACCATCGCATGTAGGAATAATAGGTAATGAATTAGCAGACAAATATGCAAAACAGGCTACAAAAAATAGTTATGTTGATATATTGGTTCCATACGTAAAGAGGAAATCAAATCTATTATTAAACAAAAGGTTAAGGAAAGATGGCAGAAGCAGTGGGAAGAAGATAGAACTGCTAGGTGGCTTTACAGCATTCAAAGAAAGGTTGGTGTAATGAGGAGAACAGGGCGAAGTAGAAAAGAGGAAACCGTTATATCCAGATTACATTTTGGTCATACAGGGTTAAATAGTACTTTATTTAAAATGGGAAAACATCCAACAGGAAATTGTGATTTTTGTCTTCAGGAAGAGATAGTAAAACATGTTTTGTTCTAAATATTCTATTGAGAGAAGGGAATTAGTATGTCGATTACAAGAAAATAAATTACAGCTGAATATACAAGATATTTTGGGAAAAAATTCTACTTCTGAATATTTTTATTTAATAAGTTACCTTAAGAAAACAAAATTGATAAAAAGGATGTAAGTTTTTGTTAGAATATGCTCTCATCTTAACTTGTCTTTGAGTTATTTTGTGTTATGTGTTCTTGCGTACTAATTTACTTTGAAAGGTACAGTTTTAAGTTCTATATCCTGTCACTCTCTGTTTATGTGCATGTTGTACTGCTGTTGTCCACTGGGGGCAATGAGAGCGAGTTCTTATGTATAGGCAGCACAGCACTGTTCTCGAAAGAATCAGAAGAAGAAGTTTTATGACCTGAACGTTTGCAATAAAAGAACACAGCTATCTACGAAAAGAAGTGTGGTTCATTGTGAAGATGAGTGCAGAACAAGAAAACCCAACA
>CAEGAD010003445.1:0-43628 GCA_903067055.1 Poeciliopsis paucimaculata
AATACCTTTTCTTACAAACAATAGCATTTTATGGATTTGTAAAGGCATTGAATAAATTTATCAGAAGTATAATCTTTGTGCAGATGTGAGTTTTCACACTCCGTAACTGATCTATGATCATTTAGGTTAGTTTTCACAGCTGATGGTCTGTGTCATGTGGTAGTTATCAACCCATAGGTAAATTTGTACCTCTACAGATAGACTCTTGGTCTCAAAAAATTTGGGCACCCCTGAGCTAACTATTGGATGTCAGTAAGGCCTTTGAAGAACTGAACCTGTGCCAAAAAAAAATGTTCATTGTTGAAGATGTAGGAGACTGGAGGTGTTTTGTCTTTGTGAGGTCAGTCTGAGGCTGCTCTGGTGACTCATCAGGCTTACATTCACTCCTGTCCCAGAGGTCAGAGGTTAAACACATGGGAGGAGGAGGTTAGATCCCATCTGGGCTGCATTCAGACCAACCTCTGACCTCTAGCTGCTGCTTCTAAAACTCTGTTGTTGTACCCGTCTTAAACCCGTTAGGAGGAGTTTACCAGACCAATCATCTTTGATCAACTTTACAACAGAAATGCCAGAATGTTTTAGGGGTCTATTGTCTTTATGTTGAATAAAATCTTGATGACTTTAAGAGGTCTTTCTGCGCAGCCCTGTTCCAAACATTTACTTATTACACTTCCAGGAATTGTTCCAATTGGTTTATTTGTGAACCACAAAGTGAAAATAACCAAAAACAGTTCTTAGTTTAAGTTCATGTTAATTAGATTAATTCGGTCCCTTTAATGATTTTAAAAAAATTCCAGAGTGGAGCCATTATACGACATATTTGGCTGCTTTGTGGCCATGCTGTTTGAGACGCTATCGGCACCAATAGCGTGTCAAGTTGCTGATGTTGTCTCCTCTTTTCTTCACACAGGATGCCTCCATCGCCCACCGCTTTCATCTGATGAGAGAAAAACACCCAGAGAAGTTCAACAGCAGGTTAGTGGATTTGATATGGAGCGTTGATATGTGAGTCCAAAGTGCTTTTCACTTAATTTGGAGCACTGTGGAATGACGAGTTTCTGAGACTTTAACAGAAACTCGTCACTTCCTTTGTGTTGTCCAGGGTAAGGATGACGTTCTTAACTAAATATGAAATCAGGTTTCTGGTCTGGAAGTCTTGGGATGCAGAGTGAAATAAAGATATGTAGCACATATGACACAAGTGGAGATTTGAGTCATCCTAATAGCACAGAAGTAGCTTTAAATGGCCAGCCGTGAGAGCAAGTACATAACAGTCTTATTAAAAGTTATATAATGTTCCGGGCTGCCTGAGGAAGGTCAGGACTGAGAGTCACAGTGATCCATATAGAGGATGTAAAGAAATATCCGAGAAAGGATGAGCTGCAGAACATACAGTCACCCTGCAACAATCTGTCACAGCAACAGCTTCATCAAGTCACACATTTTATTACTCTGGTGCTTCAGACTAAACTTAAAAGATATCAAACAAAATGCTGTCATTTCAGATATCTTGTTAACTCATGCTCAAGACAAATACTGGATTTCAATATTTGTTCTAAATATTTAATCACTCTTACATATTTCTATATGTAATTGTATTAATCAGGTGGTGTCAAATTAAATTAGCCTTGACGTTTTTATCCTTTTGTTTTCAGTTTTATATTGCAGAAAATATAATCTTTACATAAAGAAACGTTCTTTTCTAATTGGCCCACAAAGAATTTTATTTTGGAAATATTTAAAGGAAGTCAGATGTAAGTAATCCCCTTACACTACAACTGCTCACAGTGAGCATCAGTGTTTAACTTCACTTCCTATTTTACATTGAAATAAACAAGACATTATATAATGGCCTTTGAAAGACCTGTTGATGTTTTTTTTAAATAATTTCAATCGTCTGCAAAGTATTATGATTCATATTAACATTATTACCACACATAGTAGAAAATATCACACAAAAAGTAAGGATGTTCTGTCTTTAATTTTAGTATGTTTTAATTAGTTCTATAAATACACAATATAGTTCATCTAGTTACAGTTATTTCTGCATTAATTGCCGTTTTTATTTATTTCGGTTAACAAAAATGTTTCCTCAATTTTATTCTGCTAACTTTTGTTAACTATAATAACCCTGGACAAATAACCAGTCCATTGCTAGGCAACATAGAGACAAACAATCCTGCACCCTCCACCATACAAGGGGCAATTAGGGAACCTGTTAACCTAGCAGTTATGTCTCTGGACTGTGGGAGGAGCTAGAGTACCCAGAGAGAACCCAGGCATGCACAGGGAGAACAACATGCAAACTGTAGAAAGACCCAGGTTGGGATTTGAACCCAGGACCTTTCTACTGCAAGGCAGCAGTGCAGTTCGCACACAAAGAACACAGAAAGATCAATGTTAGAACAAGTTCAGTTCAGTGAGCACCAGCTCACCATTTCAACAGTTTTGGGGCAGAAAGCTGTGGATCCAACTGCTACTCCAGCTCTTGATGTACTTCTGCTGACAGCAGCAGTTTACTGCAGTTCATCACCTTCACTCACTGGTTCCCAAACATCCCAGCTTTCGACCTACAGGATAGAAAGTAAGAGGGTCATAACTCTGACTCTTGGTGAAAGACACAAGGATTTTTGCAGAGTCAGTGAAGAATCAGTGCAATGACAACACAACCAGCATATACAGCCAATATACTGAGCAACATGTTGCTTTAAGCTTAGTTTCCAGAGCTGATTTTTTTTAAATTTTACAATATTTCTAAAATTCAGAAGCTTTCGCCATTGTTGCTATGTAGCTTAATTTCTAAAGGAAACCCCAAGACCCTAGACTTCCATAGCCATGACCCCAAGTGGGGCCTTGACCCCAGCTTTGGTAACTTCAGCCTCAACTGACTGTAGTTATAAAGCATAGTCATCTTCCAACAGGAGAGTGAAATATCATAGCTTGTTTTGAATGCCGGTGAGTCTCATAGGAGCCCGCTGTGTTCCATGTTGTCATCATGCAAACAGCATGGAACACAACGCATGCTGCTTTTTAATTCACAAGTTAATTAGTCTGGAAATTAAGGACAAGAATGAGACAAGAGAAGGAAGAAGAAAAAGAAAGATTAATAGTTTCTTCTTTAGCTCTGAGGGATGAAAGCATGACATGTTCTCTGCTTGTATCTGCTAAACGGTTTAAAGACGTGATAAGGAGAACCTGGCTTACTTAACACATGTAAGATGATAAGCTACAGAGCTCTTTCATTAATAAAATAGCTGCAAATGTTTACTAAACACTCATTATTGACAGCGTGTTTCAGAAAATAGCACCTACCGCCTTCTGTACAGTGTTTACAGTAAGCCAACACTGGGCCCATTGTTCTGCCAATAGAGCAGAGAGCTGACGGACAACTGTGGCTATTTTATTAAGACCTGACTGATGTTTTGGCTGGGAACATTTCCCTCTACTTTGACAGCGGTGTGAACTGAAACGAGTCAGTGTTCAGAAGGAGCAGCTTGTCCTCTGTGGGCACACATGACAAATCACCTTTGACCCCTGAGAGAGGCCCATGGCTCCATGTAGCACTTAGCTTTATTGTCATGGCCGTCACTCAGTGCTCCATGCTGCCAGCATGGGGGTTCCTCACAGGCAGTCTGCTGCTCTGCTTCTCACCCCGG
Organism: Poeciliopsis paucimaculata; assembly: GCA_903067055.1. NCBI lineage: Eukaryota > Metazoa > Chordata > Actinopteri > Cyprinodontiformes > Poeciliidae > Poeciliopsis > Poeciliopsis paucimaculata. Next base: position 3,657 of record CAEGAD010003445.1, read on the forward strand.
GCCTGTTGGGACAGAAGGAGTGTGACTCCTCACACCCAGCCTGTGGCGTTCAGATAGCCACCGCACACTAATGACATGTCACATGGAGTCCAGCCTCTATTTTATACAGCTTCTCATTTGTCTGACTGCAAGTGAATGCATTGGTTTTAATGGAGGAGGACAGCGTAGCTTAATATTAAACTGCAGAAAAGTATTTGTTCTCAGTTGTTAATCAAGTATGATAATGATCAAGTTTTTATTTTCAATAACAGATGTCTAACGCTCTCATCACACTTTGGCTTATCTGTCTTGCATTTCAGTGTCCTAGAAAAGCTTTTGTTGATAACATCACCAAACTCACCTGACACCAGCTGCATTTCCATTACGAATGTGTGCAAATCTTTGTGTTGTGCTAATGTAAAAAACAAAAAAAAAACACCATCACACTTACTTAATCTTTTCATTAAGTAAAAAAATGCAAGTACAATCCTATGTGTATAAACCTGTTAACACAATAAGTCATTCAAAATCGTGGCAGTTACGGTCATCTTCTTCCAGCTATTGATCACCTCATCTTGACTCAAAAACCGTTTGTCAAAAACATGTATTAGAATTTCAAAAAATTATTGTGTTTATTTTTGTAGTTTGAATTTGTACAGTTCTACAGCTAATGAAAATGCTGCTGCTATAAGTTACCCAACATGAACATCAACTAAACCAGTCAGCCATTACTTTTGTATGTGTCCATTGATTAACTAAATTAACAAAATATTGTTATGGACAAAAACCTGAACCTTCACATACAGACAGCTACAAAGTCGGCCTTCTATCACCTGAGGAATGTTTCCAGGATTAAAAGACTAATGTCCCAGAAAGATCTAGAAAAACTCATCCATGAGTTTCTCTTTAGTCGCATTGATTACTGAAACAGTGTCTTTACAGGTCTGCCTAAAAAAATTGATCAACTGTAGCTGATCCAGAACACTGCTGCTGATGTTCTCACTAAAACCAGGAAAGATACATTAAGAACCTGCAAAAATACTGAAATCCTGAATTCCTCCATATCAAAGCTAAAAACCAGTGTGTTTAGAGCTGCCTGTAATTCATAATAACTGCAACATAATGGATACCGTTAACCATTCCACCCATTCAGTCAGAAAGTCATCACAACATCGCTAACATCAACTAACATCAGCTAACACAACATCAACATCATTTTTACCAGTGTTTCACTGAGAAGTTGCTCCTATAATGAGCTCAGCAGATGTGCAGTTCCACCAAGTGTTTGCTAATTGCTGTTGACTAGTCTGAAGGAGCTCAGAGAGGGCTGCTCTGTGAGGCGGGAGCTCAAAAGCTTGGAAGCTGCAGCTCTGAGGAGGAGGTGTGCATTGAAGGCGGGGCTATGTGCACTCAGGTGTTTTGTAGAGTTGAATGGCTGCCATGGAGATTAAAGCATTTCTCAAACATGCATAAAAAAATTAAGCCAACACTCGAGGCAATGTTTTGAAGGTAACATGATGAATAGCTTTACCACAGGATGTAAAGCTCACATAAGTTAATTTTGCAATATATTGATTGAATTTATTTGAGTGGTGTGATGGGAAGTTAAAGTCAAGACATATTTTTTTCTGTCCATTGGAGCAACTGGAGTTTTTGATTAACCGAATGTGAATTTAATTCCTGATCTTATCTTGTGTCACTTTCTGAACACTCAAAGGTTAGAAGTTAAATATGAAGCTCTGTGATGTTAGAAAGTGAAACAGGAGCGTGCAGACTTCCTCCCTCCCTGCACACGTTTAACCCCGTGCTGACGTGGCGCCCGACACAGACTCCTGCTGACGTCCAACATGGGGCGGAAATGTTAGCAGGCCTGACCTGGCAGAGTGGGTGGAGTGACCCGGCGCCTCACCCCACTCCCGACCAGGTGCAGGACAAACACAGAGCAATGTGGAACCGGCGTCTGGGCAGGAGGACAGACGTAATGCGTCTCTCTGTTCCGTCGGGCTGTCAGTGTGTCTGCACAGCCAAGGCTCTGAGTGCAGTGTGTGCAAGACCGCCTTCCTGCACAGAAACCTGCCTGAGCTCAGATATATGTAACATTTTGTCTTAATATTGGAAAAAACAAACTTTGCAACGGCTGTGTTTCCATTAGATAAGAAATGCAATTAAAATCACACATGAATGAGTTTGTCCACATGAGAAGTCATTAAAACATGCCTCGCCATCATCCTTTTATCACTTCCTGTCTTCTTCTTTGTCACAAGGGGCAACATGTTGATCATGTGACCTCTAAGCATTCTTGCCTTTACAACTTAACACTATTGGAGCAGTTGGACTTGCAAAATGAACAAGCAGATATACAAAAAGCAATATAAACACCATAAACATCTCTGCTCTGATAGCAGTCATGGTCAAACAGTAACAATGGTCACATTTATGATGTCAGTGCCACATTATTTATTGTAAACTCTTATGCGCTAACCTCTGAATCTCTGCTCTCCAATGTCCACGGGCAAATAAGCAGAATTTGCAAATCTGCACTTTGGTCAGAGCTTTTATTTTGAAGCGTTTTTATTTATATTAACCATGTGGATGAAAGGCCAAATTTGTCATGAAGTGGGTTTGGTGATGAGCAAAGGGCGAAGTAGAAGAAATGATTTAATGTGGTCAAAAGTCCAGAAAAGCACTCTGACACAACAGAGAGGCAGGTGAGCGACACTGAGATCAGGTCAGGAACCGACCACACAGGTGGTTAAATACGGACACAGATAGTCAGAAAACGAAGACCAGCTGGAACCAATAATGGTGAACAACATGACACAAGGAGGGCAAATTAACCGAAATACAAACACTCAAATAAGATACTCACAAAATCATTTAAAAATCTCTTCAGTTTCATATCCGACTAAAGCCTAAACTTTACCTGTTTCATACTGTAATAAAACAGAAAGTGTTTCCTTCCCAGCAATGATTTCTTGTAAAATGTCCTTAATGGGAAGTTCTAAATAAATAAGAGCTCCTCAATGATTTTCTGTCTTTTTATCTTCATTGCGTCACACAAGGTGAGTTGTTGGTCTAGCAGTTAAAACATTTCAGAACGGATCTGATCAGTTGGATATGTTTTTGTTATTTTTTTATTTTTTTGTTGTTTCTTTAGAAGTACATTCACAGCAGATTGGCATGCAATCACTGCTGATGCTGGAAACACATGTGTTGCCATAACAGCCGTGTATACTGCAGGTGCCTCCACCTTGGAGGAGAAACACAATCCTCAGAACATGATAACTTTCTACAAGTGTCACACCAAACGCCTAACACTTTGAGATTGCAATGTAAACATTTGTTTTGCGTAATATATAACCGCAATATCTTCAGCACAACTGTTCATTTTTCTGCCTCTAATTGTCCTCCTGTCTCTTTCACCTTAATGCCTCCCCAGAAAGCTGTGCTGCTGTCAAATCAGAGGATTAGAAGCATAGTTGAGATCACAATTAGGAACTGTTGTGATTCTTGGCGAGGCAAACTGCCTAACCTCATTAAGCCGCTTCCACTTGAGACCGTCTGTAAAAAATGCAATTAGCTCATGTTTTTCCCTGTCTCCTATGCACAGTGAATGCAACAGGGAGGCTTAAGCCATTCTGCCATCACTCCCATGTTTCTGAGCCAAAATTAATGCAAACCTGGGGCAATAAGGATCTTCAGTAGTCTTTCAAAAAACACCCAGTGAGAGAAATGATGATTTAATCTCTCATTATGACCTTCCAGTGCAGAGCCCTTGGCTGTGGTTAGCCACTAAGTCCTTGAACACATTTGGTCCATTAGCTTGCTCTGCAGTAATGCCTTGTTGGTGTGAAAACACTGTTCAGGTGCCTTTGCAGAGCCTCATTAATCCCTAATGATTAATGAAGCATGACCTCTCTACCTTTTAGACCACTCTCCTCCCCCCTTTATGGCTATTGTGAAATCGGGGTCAGTGAGGTCAGTGATCTAGATTAATTCATATGGACAACAGGTCATGAATGGGAGTGAATAACGGGAGTCATTTCAGGATCATCCAGTTGAAGATTTAAGATTAACACTTCTCCTGTGAGTGAACAACACAAACTCAGTAACTCGCAAGATTTAGTAGACATCTATTCTTTTCAAATATTCTACTTTAAACCAAAAACTTAGCTGTGCTTTAACTAGTGCACAGTGGTAAAGTGAACAAAAAATGTAACATTTTAAACATTTTTACAAATGACGATCTTTCAAAAGCAGAATTTATGCTGTCTTTACTGTCTACTTAAAGTGTACTTATATGTTTCAAATTAGTATTTTGTATTTTTGTTCTTACTGAAAAGCATTAAAAATAAAGTCTTGCGACTTCTGCTTGACCTTTTGTAAATACTAACATTGTTTATGTACCAGGAATCAGTGAGAGGTGATGATGTGTCAGCTTTTGAGTCATTTCTCAGTGGGATATTTTCTCCATTACCTGAAATTAGTGCCAAAGGATAAGAGGAGGAGAATGAGTACATACTAGGAACTGGAAATTAGTCTTCATATAATCACAGTTTTCAGGCAATAAGAAAGGAGAATGTTTGACATTACCTTTGAAGCAGGGATGTCCGGTCAGTTTTTCTTTCCTAATAACAATCACAGCCATTTAAAAACAAACTTTTGCAAATATAAAGTTCAATCTGATGCTTGAAAATGCTGTGAAATTGCGTACTTTCTTGTCATTTTTATTACACAACACTGACATGCCCAAATCTCCAGTTTTGTATTTTTGGAGAGCAACGGACATTTTGTCTACACAATTGCCAAAAAACTCAACTTTTTGCCACTGTCTACGGGGTTTTGAAGTTGACTGGTTTGCTGAAGATCTAGACTACCAATAGAATCTGCCCTCTCTCTTTTGACACGACTTGTTGATCACTTGGTTTGTAACGCAAGTTCGCACAGCTCAAGGAAAATTAAGTGAAACCCAAAATACGGATGTTGTGCTTGTGTGTTTGGTATTGGAGGGGTGTGATTATTGAAGATTAACTCCAGACTTTTTGCGTCGTCTGGCAAAAATTGGATTGGTGCTGATGTTGATGGCGATGCACACGGCGCCATAGACCGGAGACGCAAGCAGTGTAAATTGGGGGTTGCACTTCTACAGTGATTAAAATATTGACAGAGATATTAACAGTAAAACATTCCCTAATGATAAACAAATACTAATGCCTTAGATTAATGCCTAATTCCCTGCCTTATCGTTTTCTTGCCCTAAATGACATAAATCTCAGAGAAAAAGCTGGTAGATCTCATTGGTACAGTCAGCACATCTAGCTGCTGATGTCTACATGTCCCTGGGTAAAAAACCTGTTTCCTCTGAATCTGGTAGGAGTCCAGAGCCAGAGGAGCCACTCACTTTGTTTCAGCTCTGTAGAGGGGCGTCGACCTGTCTGTCATTATGGAGCTGCTAATGTCTCCATCGTTCCCACAGAAGAGATCCCCTCCCTCACTGGGCATTCTGAGCTGTCAGAAAACGTGAGATGATCCAAAACCATGAAAGACGTCTCTGTGTGACAGCTGTATACTAAATAACATCAGGGTCACAAAGCTGCACATGCAGGCTGTGTCTGGACGGTGGTTAGGCTGTGTCTAACGCTCTGTGTCTTTTCCTGCAGAATGAAGAACAAGCTGTGGTACTTTGAGTTTGGCACCACTGAGACCATATCTGCCACCTGCAAGAAACTCAACGAATGCATAGAGCTGGAGGTGAGTCAGAGTTCCTTCAGAACATGAGCAGACACTAAGTGAAGAAAGAGTGTTTTAAATAATCTGGACTTGGTTCAGAAGGTGTTACAGGGTCTTACGGTCCAGTCCCACCTGTGGTTCTGTTCAGGACAGCCATGCCAGGCCAGGCTGATGTGATGGCTGGTTCTTTTGCAAAGGGGCGGGTCTTGAGATGAGTCTATCTCAATGTCCATCACAATTAATTTTCACCTCTCAAATTATAAAAAGATTAAAATTATTTTTTCATTTACATTTAGCCCTGTCCTGCATAGCGGTCACTACAGTGGTCAGCTATCTAAAAGCCATTTTCTTGAGTTTCTTGTGAATGTTTATATTATAAATACACACAGACCACTGAAGTGGACACTAGTGGCCATCCACTGCAAGTGCAAAAAACATTTTGTTAAATTCAATACCGCAGACAGACAATAAAGCAACTCTTATAGGCAAAAAAAATTATTGTGACATCAAGTAAACTACTACTGCTGATGTATTTTACAAATAACTTTGTATTTAGAAAGAATTGCAACTGATCACCTAGAAAGAATTCTAGAAAATTTTTTATTTTTTTCTCCATCTTTTGTATGCCTTAAGAAAATCAAAAATTCTGATGTAAAGGATCATAGTTCATGTCTGAAAGGGTTAATTTCCTTCTGGTTTAAACGATATTCAAAAATCTGAACAGAGGATCCACATCACTCCCGTCACACAGCAGTCAGATGAACACATGGGCGGTGACAAAAAAATCCGACTATGACCAAGTAACTCGCTATAAACAATGAAATGAAACGGCTGCAGTTAAATTTGGTCTCCTGATCTACATGGAACTGATTGTTTCTGTTCATCTGTAGATGAAATGAACTTGTGGCTCTGCTGCCTCATTTTCCTGTCCTTGTTCATCTAAGGAGGCAGGATGCCATTTTGCCAATCTGTCACAGTAATTAGATCAACAATAACAGACAACAGACAAAATAATCATGTCAGCAGAACTGTGTCCTCACTCATCCGCCTTCATGGGAGTCTCAGTGTTCTTGTTGCCTCTAACCCAGCTGGCACAGGTAGTCCATACAAACGTGATGCCACACTATGTGCATGACTTGCTCACACTTGCTTTATGAAGCGTGTTTGCATTTTCCACCATTTCCTAACAAAGAGCTGAGGCTCTGCTCTGACACGGTTAGGCCGTGTTCAGCCTGATGAAGGTCAGAATCTGATAGGGGGCCTGGATGCAAGGTTCCAATCACCCATTTCAATAAATGTGGTCTTTCTTCTTTTTTCTTTTTTCTCCGAGCTACCCACAGGCAGATTTATGCTCAGAGGCCCTTGACATTTAATTATGCAGAATAATTTTCTACATAATAGAACAGCAGCGTAATGCGTCTACATGTGAAATCGGTTCAGGTTGCCAATCAAAGTGCGGCTCAAGCTGCTGGGGCTTGTTTGTGCTCTGTCTGGTATGATGTGACACACAGGAACTCAGAGCTCCATGTTAGTTCAAGCCTGACCCTTCGTACAGACAGGAGCTGAGTTTACATTACAAATGTGTGCAAAAGTTGGTCAGGATTCAACTAATGTCGAATAAACACAATTTCACAATTGCAGCGTTTCCATTAAATATGAAAGCTATTAAAATCACATGTGAATAAGTTTTGTTCACTCGATAAGAAACATGCCATCCCATCATCCTCCTACTACTTCCTGTCTTCTTCTTCTTCGTGTGCCAGTGGCAGCATCCGGTTATTGGTCATGTGACTGGTATGATGTGAAAAAAATGGGTATCCATTGCAATTTTGTGAAATTAAACAATTTCAATACGGCCAAAAATACCCAAAAACAAGTGTTTTTTTTTTTTTCCAAAATTGTCATGTTTCCATTAAGCACATTTAAGTTTAAAATCTTAAATGAGATTTTTCTATTATGTAGAAAAATCTCAAAATGTGCAATTATGTGATTTATAATCTATCTAGACTATTTGGTCTTTACAGAGACCTAATGTGTTTACATTTGACCTGAAGGGTACAGAAAACACACCATCTTCACCATTTAAAATGAAAAAGGATTCCCCCTAACTCTTAAGTAATGGAGTACATTTACTTGAACCCTAAGTAAGCCTTCTCTTTCATTAAAATGATCCTTCTACTATATAACTCTTAGATTGCCCAGTTCTGGTGACATGGTTCAGACACTGATGGACACAATGACAGCAAAACCTCAACTGGAGGTTGAGAACAAGCTCCAGTTTATTGAGAACAGTTTAATCTAGGTCAGACAGGTAAGGGTCAGGTCTGTGTGTTGAGGTCAGGCGTGTGGGGCGGTTGCAGTCCTCGGGGTCCGACAGACAGAGGGTCAAAGCCAGAGAATCTGAACCCAGGTGGGGGAGGTCAGGATGGAGATGTGATGCAGGGCTGACAAGGAGGGGAGCCGTTCCATGGAGAAAACAGACAGACAGCCTGAAAGTGTTGCTTTATTGGCTTTCACAACAAGCAGACGGCGCGCAGGAGGAAGATCTGACCTTATATAGCAGCAGCTGCAGATGAAGGTGATGAGGATCAGGTGTGAATTGTCACAGCTCAGCAGCAGCTGTGACATCTGGACAGTTTCTGGCCCACTCTGATTCACATCAAGATACTTTTGTTTCCAGTAGTGGACAGTAATGGAGTACATTATTTGAATATGATACCTTAGTAAAATTTTGAGTATCTTTACTGTTCTTGAGAATTTGGAGAATTTATGACTCCTCACTCCACTACATTTCTAGGAAACTTGTTGTTACTTGTTCCTTTTGGGTCAGCATAGCTTTGTTCTCCGCTGTTCCTGTTCTCCTTGACTGAAATGTAATTATCCACAGCTGTGCACAAGAAGATGGACCAATCACAACTACCCACTCACGCCTGGGATTTGTAATTACATCATCCTCGTTCAATGTGGCAAACGTCTTAGCTCGATGTTTGATGTTTGTAGACTTCTATGTGTATGTTGTTAGTTATAGATACTGTTGTTGTTTTTGGGTAGAAAAAAAGGGATTTCTTTTTGGAGTGGGTCTGGGCAGAGTGGTTGTACATGACAGTTCACCATCAGTTCATTTCTGCAACTTAGAAGGTTCTGTGAAAACACTCAGGAAACAACACAGTCATGCACTGATAATAGAAAATATAATTTAGACTTTTGAACATTTAAGTATTTTCAAAAGTATGTTAGTATTTGAGTAAACCTTTGATGGTGCAACTTTTACGTATAGTCAAGCAATGTTGAAATGAGTATCAATACTTTTACTCAGGGAATAATAATAATCATAGTATTATTAATAATAATAATAAAAATAATTAAATGTATGTATACATACTTAACATGTAAATCTCAAAGTGCAACAAAATGACAATAAAAACATAAACCAAAGAAAAATTAATGAACTGACTCTACAGTACTTTGGTACACAGAGGAGTTCCTGAGCAACTCAAGTCTACAATGTAGAATAATATAGTCTAGGGTTAAACTGCTGCTGGTGTTTTGATGTGCCGTTTTGTTTTTCCAGATGGTTTTTTCCAGTATCTGTACGACCATTTTGACAATTGATTAAGTATTTGTCTGCCTTATTAGCTATAAGTTAGACAAAAATCAAAATGTAACTGCTTAGTACATTATGTTGTTTGCTGGCCACTAAATAAATGCATTAGGAGGATTTCTAATATAGAATTTCTTTAAATCAGTTTTAGACTCTGGAGCTGTTTCCTCATCTAGCACAGAATGGAACAATAAGCCTTCGATTATGAAAATGAATGTGTCATATTTCTGCCTCTGCAGTGTGACGGGATCATCCTGGACCTCAGCAGTACATCCTTAGAGGGCATCGCTATTCTGAACATTCCCAGCATGCACGGTGGCTCCAACCTGTGGGGCGAGACGAAGAAGAGGAGGACCTACAACCGAATGAGCAAGAAGGTTGCAGACAAGATGCCTGGCAGCACCGTCACAGACCCTAAAGAGCTCAAGTTCTGCGTGCAGGGTGAGTCACTGAGGACGAAGTCCAACATGGCGGCTGGGACTCACTTCACTCTTAACTATAGATTTCGGTTAGTTTATGTTAAAAAAAAACAACTCCTCTCAAGTTCATCTACAAATCTCCAACAATTATCAACAGCAAATGCTAAACTTTTTATTTGTCGATTGAAACCAATCAGAACTCAGTACACACTAACGCCACCATTCAGTCACAAAAGCAGAGCCTGATTCTGTTTGAAACCTCTTTTCATTAGTAGAAATATTCCTCCTGTCGAGTCTTGAATAAAAGTTTCTAAGCAATGAAAAACTCATCAGTAAATGCAGTCATTTAGTCAGATGTAGAAGCTGGAATGTCAAGGTGATTAAAACAAAGGTGCTAAGTTGTTGCCAGGAAATACAGGAACACCCCTCCTCTATAGGCCAGTAATACAACAGCCTCCTGGAACAGAAAGTGATGAAAGCTTATGTACATGAATCCATAAAATGACCTCCAACGCGCTGTGTCACACAAGACAGCGTCCTCAGTAAACAAACAGTCGGTTACATAAGAGGCTGTGTAAACAGAGACACGTTTTCTGCTTTGCTGTTCAGACCTGCCTGTGGAAAATCCTGCCTTTATAGCAGTAAGTAGAGTAGTTTAGGTCATGCAAGAGATAAATCAAAAGATTAGTTTTTGATATTAAATTTCTATTTATTCATTTATTTTTGTCATTTTTAGCCGATCGATTAGGAGCACATGTAGAATGAAAAAGGTGTAGGGTGTAGGCAAAAGCATGTGTGTTTTTTTTTTTATAAATACAGAATCATTAAAAATTCAGACAGCAGATTCTTTCCTGCATATTTTTCTAAACATATCTCCAGCTAAGTCTGACAAACTCTTGGAAGAAAACATAATCAAACCTTATGGTATTACTTTAAGACATTTTGTTTACATGAAAAGACCAAAAACACAGTTTTAACTCCAAGCTACAATTATTCCACACCTGTCTCCCTGTAACAGAAGTACATTTCTGTTTAATATTCATCAGGATCTTTAATCTTTTAAATAAACCCTTCTCTCTGAATTCATAGTTTGTTTCTTTAATTGTGAACCACCTCTGTATTCACTTTGGAAGAAGTTTATTATTGGCTTTGCTCATAGTCAAAGTTCATAGTCATAGTTCTGAGCTCTATATCATAACATTTTATGCAAAACAATGACGTTTTGAGCTGATGGTCAGAGTGCTAAAGAATCAAAGTATTCATCTGGAAACTGGAGGAGAGCACAGAGGTTGAGCTGTCATGTCTTCTGCTCCATCTCAGCAAAAGTATTAGAAAATAACAATTCTAATATCAACAAAGGAAAACATTTTGTGTTATGTTTGCGATTGCTTGCTTGGCACCAATAGCACGTGTCATGACCATGTGCTGCAACCACAACAGGCAGATTTTACACCGCTGATTTAGAACAAGCACAGACTAATTTCATGTGCATGTCTTGCACAATATATCATCTTATAATCTGTGGTTTTCAACCTTTTCATTGATTTTCACAATTAAAAAAAGAGAGGCTGCTGCAGCTGTGGTCAGTATAGAGAGCAACTGAAACATTGGCCATTAACTTTGACACAGTTCAAAACAGAGTGCTAACTTTATAAAGCAAAAGAGCAACTTTTTCTGTAAGATTTATGTTAGTAGGAAAAAAATGGAATCTTATGAATAGTTCAATACATAACAGATATACATGTGGTTGTGTTGGTGTTGGTTTAGGCTAACTTAACCCATCCTTCACTCCATTTATCTTTCCTTGGTGGTCATACACTGTTGGTTTCCTTAGTTGTGTTTTGTGCTCCACAACCTGACAGTTGAATTTCCATAATCCTTAACTCAGCGTTTGCGGCGTGTGTGTGCGTGCGCGTGTGTGTGGTGGTGGGGTTCTAAATTGGCGGGCGTCCCAATGACGGCGTCTGCATTTGATGGCCACCAACAATGGAGAATAACCCTCTCCATGCTCACTCCAAAGATCGCTGCATCTACATTTCTGCCGACTGATCAGAACCTTGTTTCCATGGAGACGAAAGCACGATGCCAAGGCAGAACCCAGAGTAGAAGCAGTCTGAAAACAGTAAGAGGATGGGTGAACTTCATAAAATAACCTGTTTTTATTGATTGTTTTGTGCTCTTGCTTGAGCTCACTGTGGTGTTAGCAGCTTTAAAGCAAAACAGCACAACAACGAGTTTAGAGCAACATCTTCTCCTTTAAAGTCAGATTTTTTTCCTTGGACATCAGGGATTGTTCAACAAGGTGCTGTGAAACCAGTTTCTCCACTCTACTGAAATGGTTTCATCCATCCATCCATCCATCCATCCATCCCCCACCCACCCACCCACCCACCCAGAGTCGTATGATAAAGAGCTGAATGTTACTAATGGTAAAACGGGTGGAAAACTACGACCAGGAGCTGCAGCAAAACTTTCTGCTGTATCTTGGTTGTTATCTAGAACTAGAACTAAGCGGGTTAAACTGACATTATTCAGATTTACTTCCCTGCATATAAATGTGTTGTGATTCTCCCAAACAGGATTAAGTGAGTGATTGTGTCAGTGATGGAATCTTTTGTGCTCCCTCGGTTTGAAAAGCCTCTCATGGTAGTGGTGTGTTTTTGGTGTAAAGCCCGTGTGTGGGTGCTCTGCAGCCGTGCGTCCGCGTGCCGCCATGCTTATCGTACCGCTAACCGTTTATGGCAGCTGCTTTCTCTGGCACTATAAACTAAAGCTTTTAAATCCATTTGCTGCAGATAATGCAATCAGCTCGAGTCGCAGGGAGAGTGAAAGAAGCTCCAGGCACTTCTGACCTCAGAGCCTCTCTGCTTTGGGTTTGTTCCACACAGAAAACAGAGGAACGTCCAGCCTCAGCCTGTGTAGCATTATATTTATATACATCCACTCCTTTCAAAGGAGCAGCAACGAGCTGAGCAGCAGAGTTTACAAGGTTTCATGGAAGTTTGTTTTTGACAGATAAAATATTTTTATAACAGCTGAAGGTAACATTGAAAAATATTAACATTTTTATGCTGAACTAATCTGGAGCAAGCTTCCAGGAACCTGCAAAACAGCCGAAACACTGAGTTCCTTCAAATCAAGGCTAAAAGCCCATCTGCTTAGAGCTGCCTTTGAGTCATAATGACTGGAACATTTATTAATATGTTTGGTGTGTATTTGCTTAATAATGTTGATGATGGATTTTGAGAAAATAATGCTTCTTGATTGTTCTGTCATTGATTACTATATTGTGTTTAAAGCTAATTGAACTGCCTTGCTATTGAAATGGGGTATACAAATAACACTAGATTAACTTGTCTGTGGTATAAAATGGGACTATGTGCCTGGAAAATAAGTAATTTCTCTACTTTCAACTAATTTCTGGTGATATTCTTGGTGCTGCAGCTGTTCTGCTCATGGTCTCCTCCCACCTCTGAAGCTACGACCAATACTCTATTTTTTTCACCTCGCGACTCCAGACTATGATGCGGTTGTGTCCGCACATGGTAAAAGCATCGTGGGCAGGAGGTGTTGTTGGGGTAGGCTCATTAGCCAGTGCTAAGGGCATAGCTGTGTCATGATTTTCTTTGTGCTGTAGAAGACTCTTTAAAATGTGCTGCAATCAGGCCATGTTTCAAGAGCTCAGCGGGTCTTCATTCATGTAACAGGATGTCTTGCATATGGCCTCTGATCTGCTCACACTGTGCGGTGCTAACAAATGCCTTCATTGTGAGCAAACCTCCATGTGAAGAGTCGGTTGAAGAACGAAGATGCTGACCACAATCAGCACAGCTGAATCTTTTCTGTTTATCCTTCTACTGGTGACGTTTTTAAAGCCTTAAAATGGATTAAAAAAAACCTTCTTTATAATCCATCCAAAGAAACAAAAACTTGGCTATAAATACTGTTCGAAAAATAATAGCATTTTATTTCCTTGTTTACCTGGTGTTGTGAACAAATGTGAATCATTAAATTTAAAAAGTGAGCCTTCTCATTGTTTTGCAGTTTTTATTGCGCGCACCGGTTTCCTTCCATCTGTTTTTCCTTCAGTCACATTTTCCAAGATTTTTCTGCTGCAGATAAAATGATAGGAGTTGCAGAAAAATAAAACATGAGGCAACATCACACTAGCTGAATTTCATTTGGCCATGTAATTGGCAAATTTAACTATTAAAGCGTGAAGAGTCTTACTAACATGTGAATTTAGTTGTGTTTATTTGATAGAAACACAGAAATTTCCGCATTAGCAGAGTATTGACAAAGTTTTGTGTCCATTTGTAATGGAAACACAGCTAACGTCTAAGAGATCTTCACTGAAAACTAAAGCAGAGGGTTAGTAGATGTTGGCAGAACTGATGATGTTGTACTCAATAGTCTGCTCCACCTCTATACATGTTTTCATGGTAGGACACACACACTCACACTACTCCTTCACTCTCTCTCCTCCTTTTACACCATTATTTATTGCAAGAGGACCAATGTTAACATTCTTAGAGGATTATTTTAGCTAGCTTCCTTCTTCTCTTCAACCTGATGTTCAATTCTCTGCCATAAAAGGGTTCAATAGTTCATAGAATTACTCATTCCAGATTCAGACATTACACACATCTTAAAGTTGTTTTTGTGTTTTTATTTTTCTTCTTTTTTTCAATGCCAAGATATATTCACACATACATCATAATGCAATCAAGCAATGACACAACTCTGATGCCTTTTTGAAAAGAACTGCAGACATTGTAACATTAAGGAGGAGTCACTAAAAAAAGGATTCAGAAAATAACAGAACAAGTCACACAGGAAGTCTATTCAACCACATACTGTATGTGAACATATAGAAAATATGAAAAGTATTAGTTTTGGGAGTTAGTGAGAAGTTGTTTTTTTTTCTCATTTCACTTTTTCTATCTGTTATTGTTTTTCAAACCTACTGAATCTTCTAGGAGGAACAGCAGAGAGATGGGAAAAGAGCTGGATCTTGTGAATTCCTCAAGAATCTATTTTTTTTTTTTTTTTTTTGCAACATGTTTCTTTACTGCTCTTCTCATCAGAAATGTGCACCCAGATGCTGTCGCGTTTTCTTTTGACAATGACTGATGACGGCGGTACGAACGAGACAGATTGCATTGGCTGCATAAAGACTGGAAGCAGTTTGAGGCAAATTAGTTACAATAGTCCACAGGGACTTGTGCTGTGCAGAAACGTCCAATGATCTGGTCTTCTAATGTGTCAACAGAGTTTACAGACGTTACAGAGTGTGTGTTCGCTGCGTGTATTCAGAAAGCACTTTGAGTGAATTCATGGTGTCATGAGTAATCGGTAATCAATCCAGTGATCAGAGTTCTGCGGTCCGGTTCTGACAGCCTCGGTGCTGCTGGTGAAACATGCCGCCTCTGGGACATTCTGTCTTCTCTTGGTGACTCATTTCTTTTCTCTGTCTTCTCCACCCTCACCTTGCCTTCTTTTGCTCCTCCTTCCCCTCCACTAAGCCCCGCCCACTCTTCCTAGCAGCACTCCCACCGAGACGCACAATAAGGAAAAGCTATTTCAGTCAGGTTCCATCCAGAAGATGTATTGTTTTCTCCTCACTCAACAAAAACAGCAGAACTATAATTACTCTGATCCTCCCACACCCGTGTGTGTGACCAGGAATAGTTGTATGTGGAACTGCTGGGTGGATGGTGGGAAAGTGATACGGCCAATCAGTTACTGAGTTGACATCCTGTAAGAACGCCTGATCATTGATGTTCACTTGGCTCTCATTGGCTTAGGCATTTCTGAAAGACTCATTAACTTCACCATTTCTTTCTCTCCAATGTGGAATAATTCTGCCACCGATGTGGGCTGAGGTATTTCATCTCCACAGCAAGTGGCGCATTTGGTGTATTTCAGTCCTGGATCATAGTAACACAGTGTTCTTTGTCACGTCGCCAAGTGCGCTCCCCTGTACCTTTCCCTCTGCCAGGGCTGGCAAGGTGAGTTGCAGCTCTCTCTGACCATCTGCTGGGACTCGGACCACCCTGAGACAATAACAGGCAGGAGGAGGAGGACGGCTGTGGGTGGAGGAAGGATACACAAATATATCTGCTCATAATTATAGACTAACACCTCATGCTGAGGCACAATGAAAGCAGCATTGAGCTCCGAACTTGACTCAGCTTTCAGTTTCTAATTACAGGCCTTGTTTATAATAGCTCGTCACTCGAAAGGATGAGTTTATTCTTAGTAATTTCTAAATCAGCAAATCTTGTTTGAATGGTGATTTGATCCTGCCTTATTGTACTGTCACTCTGCAATCTCTGGTTTAAAGATGAGACCTGACTGGGCTTTGATCAGTTTCAAAACGAGGATGTGTAACTTACTGCTCTGGCTAAAACGAAGAGCAGTAAGTTCTGCTCTTTGTTTTAGAGTGCAATGGGGTTCAATGCACTGAACCCCATTGAAAACCTCATGGTTATTCCACCAAATATTGATTTCTGATCTCTTCCTGAGTTAAAACATTATTGTTGTTTCTCAATGAATATGAACTTGTTCTCTGCATTATTTGAGGTCTGAAAGCACCTCAAATAATTGTTATTTTGACTATTTCTCATTTTCTGCAAATAAATATAAATTTTTGCTTGGAATTTCAGAGACATGTCAGTAGTTCACAGAATAAAAGAACAATGTTCATTCTACTCAACAACATAAACCTACAAAAACGAAAATCTGAGAAACTGTTAATATTAAGTGGTCTCTTCATTTTTTCCAGAGATCTATTTATAAATGTTTTTGCATATTTAATAGAATTACATGAATCATCTCCATCATCTGCAAATAAGAATTGGATCATAAGGTGTTTTCCTTCACTATGCCTTGAGATCCTGTGTAATAACTTGTCAAATAGGACTAACAACAAGGTGCAGCTCAAACCCAAACTAGAAGCAAACTTGACTTTGTGCTAAGAATGTGAACTCAGGTCAGTTGGGCGATTGTTCGGACAGATGATTGGTTGGTTAGGGAGTCAGGCGGTTGGTCAGACTGTTGGTCATGGGGAGATCGGACCGTCAGTCAGTTGGACAGACAGACAGTCAACTGGGTGCTCAGTTGTTAACAGACGGTCGGTTGGTCAGTCGATTAAAGAGACAGTTTTGTTAAACTTCCAGAAATGGAAAATTCCAATGAAGTGAGCTCACAGTTATTTCCTGTACTCCTTTCTTTATTTTAGATGTTCTGAACTTCTGTGTGTTTTTTATTTTATCTTATGAGCGGTGAAAGGTTTGTGCATATGCTGATGTAAACCACATAATGAGACATCACCCACAGAGGGCCCTTTACTCAACAGTACAAAACTTGGTATTTCAGTTAAACTGCAGGATTTTGCATCAACACTTGGAGTTAGTCCTTACTAAACTGAGGCTCCACTTGAAACTTTGACCTTTTTTCTTTACCTGTAATCAAAATGAAGGACATGTCTGGTTGTTGGAGCATTGCATTTTTAAAAACCTGATTCCTCTCTTATAAAAGGAACACATAGTAAAAACACAGATCACAAATCTTTTTCTATGGTCTGTTTCTATCTTTCTATACAAAAATATAGAAACTTTTCTATCCAAACCTGAAGAACATTAAAAGCAAATTCCATTTTTCTCATTTTTTCAAAGGCTAAGTAAAAATCAGAAAGCATAATACTCTGTCACATCTCTGTGTTTCTATCTTTTCATTTAGCTTTAGTAAGTAATGCTGCTGCATGTCCTACCAATGTGATGCTGTAGCAGAAACATTTGATCATCAGCCAAGCCTTGCTGCCTCAGATGGTTTTCACCTGTAGAAAATTTCTTCAGCATGTTCCTTCCAACTCAGAGACTCCACATATTTTTGCTACTCTGTCACAACAGTAATCAAAGAACAACCTCAGTCCTGCTACATGATGCAGAAGCTCCGTCTGCACTATGAATGATGACTTGACTGAATCATATCCAGCCTGACCTACTTTGTGACTCAGTCAAGGCAAGGTCATTTTTTAGAAACATTCCTATACAGGGTTAGTTAAAGTGCTTTAAGGGCAAAATAAACACCTGATGTATGAACTACTTGAACAAATGCATACAAAGTGACACAAAATGTCAATTTTAAGCAAATAAAAAGCATGACAGAAGTGACAAAGCGGCCTTCTGCCTGTATGGGAAAGCTGCAGTAAGCAGTAATGTTTTCAGTCCTGATTTAAAATAACCATCAGTTTCTGTCATGACTCATGCTTTCCCTTATTTACTTCCTTCCCTAGGAATAGCGTGAAGGGAACTCTTATGACCTGAGCGTTCTGCACACTTCAGAGCCAAAATGTACTGAAGCAATCAGGACTTCATAGAATGTTACCAACATGTTTGATTCAGTGCTATGATTTAAAGACTGGTGACTTGGATCTGTGTTTCAGGTGTTGGTCAGGACAACAGCAGGGTGATTCTTTACATAAAGAAAGTCACAATAACCCATCACACTGAACATAAAACCCTCACCAGTTTTTCTCTCATTCTGAAAAGAAATGATTTATTCTAGAAATGTTTGTAAGGGCTAGCTACGTGGGTTTATTGAAAGAACTTACTGGCATCCTTGTTTTGCAGCTTTAAGAAATATCAATGTTTGAGTTCTAATGTCTAATCTCACATTTATGGGATCAAGCACAATAACATTTTGTTTTTCTACCTTAAAGTGGTTGGAATTCTGACCCATTTTTTGGACTTGCAGACTCAGTGACTGTAGGGGACTAAGATCAAGACAGAAATATCAAGTTGTAAGATACAAATCAGCATACATATCATAGGTGATGTTTAAGTGCTGCATAATCTGAGACAGTGGGAGAATCTACATTTTGAATAAAAGCAGCCTGAGAATGGAGCCCTGAGGTTCCCCACATGTAATTTTTGTTTCTTCTGATTTAAAGAATATTTTTGCCAAATGACACAAAGTAGTTCTGGACAAGCGCGATCTGAAACAAGACTCTCCATTCCCATCATTTCCACTGGAGGTGTGTTGTCCAATATTCCACATAGTTTCATCATATATAATGGGCTTCAGGTTTTGTTTCTATGGTGACATTGAGTAAGAAGATGCTGCTTTCAGTAACGAGATGATCCGAGTTTCTCCCTTCATTTCACCTGAGTTTTATATTATTAGCCCACGATAAAAGCTCCATCTATTCCTGATCAGAGTGATGTGCATATCACCTGTTTTTCTAGATTTAGTTTAGTTTTTTTTTTTTGTTTTGTTTTTGGAAGGGTTGCATTTGTAGCAGTGGCGGCTACGGACAGTTTTGGCTCCTGATTGGATTCTGTGCGATTTCTGCTTCCTGCTCAGCACAGAAAATAAACCAACGCAGCAGTAATAATTCTTGCTGCCCGCTGCTCGACAAAAAGAAAAAAAAAAATTGCCATCCCATCCCAGAATGCACCATGACTGCTTTATGTAAGAGGCTGTTCTGTTCTATTCTTAGCTCCACCTCAGTGAGAAAGTAACAGCGCTGGCTCTGTGCCTGAGAGTCCAAAGCACAGAGATCTGATGAGGTGGGAACCATCGGCCTCGCACACAGGGACACGGCCAGGACAGCGTGCCCATTTATGGTGCTTGGAGGAAGTAGAGGTGTATAGGTGGGCGTGCAAGGGAGGGGGGATTTATGCTTCGCTGTGCAACAGGAACAGAAAATATAAATAGCTCTGCTTTACAGTCCTAAAAATAGCGTGTCACACTCATATTTTTGCCTCGTTTGTCTTCTGACCTGTAAACTTTCTCAGACTGGCACAGAAAACAGGACAGAGCTCATCCATTGTCTCACCCCAACTGCTGTCCCTCTGCCTCTACTCCCCCCCCCCCCCCCACACACACACACACACACACACACACCGCCCGTCCTCATCCTTTAGTCTCCAACCATCCACATTTTTCTTAATGGACGTCCAGTCCTATTAGAATTAGTTCCCAGAAAGCTCTGCAGAGACGTGAGGATGTGTGCCACAGCAGCAGGCAGCCCTAGCATGGCGCAGGTTAGCGAGCATGCAAGCTTTGTGATATAAACGCTTCAGATTAAGATCATGTTGCCCGAGATGTAAAGGAATAAAGAAGTTATTACTATGCAGGCTTTGTAATGATGGAACGGCATATGTAGAGAGTCTGAACTGTCTGTAGGCACTGCTAGCTGAGAATCCCTCATCGGCTGGAACCACCAAGTCATGACATCAACCCTGTGTCGTGTTTGGTGTGTAAAAACAGTGAGGTGTGTTCAGTTTACACTGATAGATGCTGCAGCGCTGTTTCAGTGTGTTCTGTATGGACAGATGTACCATAACCTGCAGGATTAATCTGTATTTGTATGTTATGGATGACATTGAAAGCTGCAGCTCTTTAGTTTTGGGCTCCCTTTGATTGATTGATTTTTACTGAAAAGATTTTCTGGTCAAGAACAAATTATGCATTTATCCACAAATTAGAGAAGAACTTTTCAGCCGTTTTTCTTCACAACAGTTAAAGAGAAAACAGAAATTGGTTTTACAAAATCAGTGATTACAGAGACTGAGTGACAGAATCCCTTATAATTATCTCACTGTCATATTTGGCGTCTTTAAAAGTGAAGTTCTAGACAGTCCCTCCAGGATGTTGCGATGCTTTTTTGTGATATTTGTGGCGTAACAACTGATTTTGCTGCACCTATTTTACTTTTTTTTTTAAATGTGGTCAAAACTGCAGATTTCTTAAGCTTTATTTTTGCCATAACATAATCTTCCAGAAAAAGTTAATATTGCTGCAAACATCTTTCCCAAAAAAAGACAGGAGATGAATATATGTAATGTTTAAAGTGAAATAACTTTTTAATAGCCCCCTTCCATACAAATCAAAGATTGTGCAGAGTTGGCTTTCAAGACAGGTCATAAAATAGGAAGTTAAATTAGAAGGGCCCTAAGAGGATTGGTCAAACTTCAGCTGAGTTTCCGTGATTGGTCAGAAAACAATGAAATGCACCGAAAGTTACGGTGATTAGTCAGATTTACAAAAAACTTTTGATGACTTGTGAGAATTGCAAGTCCACCTAAAATTTGTGAATGATGAAGGACTTTGCATTAATAGTTGCAGTCGCAAACTTCCTGTAGAGGCTGGATGATGTTACAGATGAGATCTGGATCTGCACTCGGTTAACCTGCTCAAATAAATGAAATGTTAAAAATATTAAAAAGGGAAAATAGTGTCGCAAGCAGTTACCAAAGCACCTTAAAATGACAGTGAGTGAAGTTCATCATAGATGTATTTGACTTGATTTACATTACCAGCACATTCCAGGGGATTCACTCTGTTTATGAAGGTCAGATGGTTGACTTACGCAATACTGGAGAATGCAAAATAAAAACATTGTACAGTTTGTGTGCATGAATGTGTTTTGTTGCCAGTAGCGTTTTGAGTGAAGTTCTCCACGGTGCCATATGTTTGCCTGGAAGTTGTTTAAATGTTCCTTTCGAGTATTCTCAGTTTCTCTGCATCTTAGAGCAGGAAAGCTGTTTGCCATCTCCTCATATCAGTATTTCCTGTTTTTCTCCCATTCCATGACTTAATATCAACACTTTGTGTTCATTAACCCTGGCTCTGGTTACATTGTTGCCTGTTTTTTGCACTTTTTTACATTGCGGCAGAACGAATCTTTATACAAATCAAAATATTTAAAGTCCCGTTCTTTACTTTGTGTTAGTTAAAGTGAAGTCACGTTTAAAGGTTTTAACATGTCATTCTTTTTTTTTTAGAAATGTGTCTGGATAATTATGCTGTGCATTAATTATCTGTCAATAAATAAAAATATTGTCAAAGAAAATCATTTATTTCAGTAACTTCATCACTTGGTAAAATACCTTGTATATATTAATTCCACACAGATTAGATTTGTTCTAGCTTTCATTTTTAACTTGAGCCTAATGCAAAATAAGTTTAATACTTGCATAAAGGTTGTTATTTTCAAAACGTACTTTTAGTTTGACAGAAAACCCGATTGGATCATTATTCTAACTTATTAAATATGACTGTTCTGTCTAAAGACAGAGCGACATTCCATAGGAAATGAGTGATATACTGG
Organism: Poeciliopsis paucimaculata; assembly: GCA_903067055.1. Taxonomy (NCBI): domain Eukaryota; kingdom Metazoa; phylum Chordata; class Actinopteri; order Cyprinodontiformes; family Poeciliidae; genus Poeciliopsis; species Poeciliopsis paucimaculata. The sequence goes on from CAEGAD010003445.1 coordinate 25,507, forward strand.
ATCGTTTTCCCAAAAGCAGACAACTGACATAAAACACTGAATAACAACCAGCTCATTGCTGTTGAAGTTCAGCCTTAACTCTGTCTCTTGGTTTTGCAGTTTAAATCTCTGTCTCGATGGACATGCTGGGGTTTTCTCTGGGTGCTTTGATTTTCTTTCCAAGTTGAAAATATCCAATCTATGTTCCTATGTCTTAGTAATTTATTACATTGTTTGGCCATGCACCAGCCCTTTTTACTAGAAGACTCTGCAATATAGCTGCAAACATGAGCCATAATCTGACCATATATTTGCACAATTTGTCATCCCAAAAAATACACTTGCTTAACAGAAACATAGCAATTTAGAAAAAAAACTTGTTTTTTGATAAACAGTTTTGAACCTAGGATAAGGCGCTTTTTGTTTTTTTTTTTTTGTTTTTTTTCATCCATAGCGAAATTGGTTTGTTTGGCAAAACTGCATTGAAAACATTTTGTCACTCAAGTTGTTGGCCATGTGCCAGCTCTGGAACCAGCCACAGTGAAGGCGACAGGAAGTACTTTTAGGACCATGCACTCATTTCTTTTTATGACTTATTGCTTGAACAGACGTATTCACGTGTGATTTTAATTGCTTCTGATTTTAATGGAAACTGCACAATTGTGAATTTGTATTTTTTTCAACATTGGCAGAATATTGACAAAGTTTTGCTCGCATTTGTGATGGAAACACAGATAGTGAGGTTGCTTTGGCCTTTCATATGTTGTTTGTTCTACTTAACTGTGTCTTTATGTTGGCCCTCAGGGATCAGGTTCAATTGAATTGAACTAAACTGAATTGAATTGAGGCACTTTAGCCATCCAGGACCAGATTAGTAAGGTTAGCAGTGCAGCCCAGTGCTGCTCGCTCCCCCTCCCACACTTCACACCTACTAACAAACTCAGCTCTGAATCTCTCTTGGTGACTCAGAGGCATAAACACAGTAGATCATATTCAGGCTATTGTGTCTTTTGTAGGACTTCTTCTCTGTCCAGAGACCTCAAAGAATTGCTTGTATGTGGTTTGTTTCCATCAAACATCCCCATAGACCAGCAGGAAGCCATATTGGATATGATCAATCGGTCACGTTTATTTGTATAGCACATTTCAGCAACAAGGTAGTTCAAAGTGCTTTATATCATAAAAAGACAAAAATAAAAAGTCACAAAAACAATCACTTATTAAGAAACCAGCAACAAACGTTACATTTTTTTTGAATGCCAAAATCAATCACCGATACACCTCAAATATATCATGAATATTATCAACTATTCTGGTGGCTAACTGGACACCAGAATAGTGTTGTTAGTCACAAACAAGCTAACTGCTAACATAGTTAGCTTGTTTAAGATGTTAGTATTTTAACACACAGGATTCTGTGCGTTAAAATACTTTGAACATAGATCTCCTTCTGTGTTTCAGCTGTTTATATATGAGGATTCTCTCCTTTTGTCTGACAGTCATCTCTGAAAACAGCTCAAAGACGCACAAATACTGTTGTAGATAAAACAGCATTTACAAGCATAAACTATGAACAAGTAAAAAACATGAACAATGACACATACAAAATCATCAAAAACATTACTGCTATATCCTATTTTCATCAACTGACAATTTTAATAAGAAACACATTAAGGCATTTTTTAAACAATTAATTTATGGTTAATTCACAGTAACCCTGTGATTCATCAGATTCAAAACTGTAACCATTTCAGAGCCCTACTGTCCATTTTAAAACACACAATTTGAAATTAAAACTTTGAAAGTGGTGCAGCAGTGTTTCAGTTTTTATGCATCATCTCACAGACCACGAGTAAAACTCTTATCTGAACTATTAAAGAATTAAATGCTGCTGCAAAAATTATTATTATTATCGCTTAAAGTAATTTTCTTTCAGTTTTGGTGTATTTTCATTCATTGAGTACAATCTAGGTATTCTGAGACAATTGAATCCCCAGTGTGGCCACCGTCTCATTGATGCAGACAATGTGCTAATGAAGTTAAATAAAGTTTTTGCAGTTATTTATGGTTAATAACGTTTTAACAGTGAATCAGTTTAAATATGTGAGCTGCAAGTGTTTCCTCTCGTTTACATTTTCGTCCCAGTGAAATTCTTTTTATAGAATGACTCAGACTGGTCCTGAGTCTGCGAGGGCGGAGCCTTTTTAAGAAACTATTTCCTTTCCTGAGAAAAGCTTACAACGGCTTCCTGTTTGTGGACTGAAACAAAGCCAGCAGGCTGAGCAAGCTCTGGCATGGGTGGAAAATGATTACCATTGTTCACACTGTAACAGAGACACACAGAGCCAGCGGTTCCAGTCCCAACAGGCTGCAGGGCTAGCTGCAGCTTGTCAGGGTAGCATGCAGTGCTGAGACCCTCGGGGGGGGCTGAGAGACTCCTGGATGGTGATTCCGCTCTCCTCATTCCACCTTTGCCTTGAAACAAAGAGCCCTTATTCAGAAAACAACCTCAGATCAAAAAACAAATCAGTGATTCTTCTGTAATACTTGGAGAAGACTCACTCTGAAGCCTCTAGTTATGAACTGATAAAGAAAAATGCTGCTTCTAAAGAAGTCATGCTAACATATTTAGGTCTGAAAGTCAGTCACAGAGTATATACCCAGAGCTACTCGGTAAGGGAGCAATGGCCTCACACACTGGAACTATTTCTGGTACTTCCAGCAGTCAGTGTGCAGATGATTTTTTTTGAAGAAACGTAATGTGATGTGCTCTGAACTGGAGGTCAATGTGATCACAGAGTCTTCCCAGCACCATGTTCTGGTTTACTATGGGAGGGGTTATCCCATCAGTACCTTTAGCAAACCTTTTTCTACTTTGATCATGGCAGCATTGATGTAGATTTTAGGACAAACTGTCTCGCTTTCAAGACCAAGAAATCCAATTATCTGTTTATCTTCCACTTTATCCAGTTAGCATGCACTGCATGATCTGGATGGATTGTCCAAACATTTCCTCCCAGGGTTGTTCTCTATTCAGCTCCATCTATTTTACCATAAACTGTGATCAGCTTTTCTTTATAGCTCGGTACTTCTGATACCAAGGGTCTCTTGGCTGCTTTTCCAAATAATCCTCTATTTGCTTCTGTATATTTAGGACAGTAATGACTCGGTAGGTTTGCAGTTGCTTCATCCTGTCTCTTCAGACGACGGATCGAACAGACAACTATGTCCTGTTCAGAGCTCGGGATGTTGTTTTAGAACTAAACTCTGTTTTTTAAAGGGGCAGTGCCATGTAAAATCAACTTTTTTTAGCTTTAAATCATGTTAATATTATTCCCTCATCAAAAGCATATCCAGAGTGTTGCTTTGAAATTAAAATCCTTTAATCTCCCCTGGCAACCATTCAGCTGTGCAAAATGCCTGATAGAAACCAATCGACGCCTTTGAGGACAAAACTCCTCTCTGCTCTGTAGTTTCCAAGCTTCTGAGTCTCTGCCTTTACTGCCCCTTCAACCTTCATAGAACAGCTGGATTATTGACTTCTACTGATTAGTTCATTTCCATTTGATTTTATTAAGAGGTATCAGACTAAAGGTGCTTCAGCACTAACGTAGACAACTTTCTTTTACTTGTAAAGGAAACTTCTTTTAATCTTCCTTGTTGTTGGTCTTACTTTAAGGCTGTGTTGTTGTCTTAGACAGAGCATTCTTTTGGTTCAGAGAATGGCGTTAAGTTTGGAGCCAAACCCATCGTTCATTCATCAGAACAAACTTAAGTGATGGCAGGAAGAAGAAAATGCAGAAGTAGAGAAAACCAAGTCATCTTAGTTTCTGTTGCCATGTGATCCGTTTGCCACAACACTTAATTAGTATGGCGGAGTTGCTGCCAATACTTTCTGCTGTCACACCTCACAAATTATCACGCTGGCCGAGAGGACAAAACAGTTCTTTGATTTTCAGCTTGAAATTCATCCCGCAAAGAATCTGAAGGAGTTTCTGGGTCTGCTCTAAATGGAGACGTTCAGAGATCACTTATGAGTTAAGATGAACTGCAGAAGAGCATAATCCTTGTGCCTGTAAGCACGCTGAACATAAACACAAAGCGGGATTGTTTTACACACATTAAAGTTTCAGTGTCAGACTGCTGTCCCTCTGTGGGCTCCTTTCAGCAGGAGAAAGTCAGATCCAGCCTGTCGTGGCATGTCAGGCGTTCTGCACACACACAGAGAAAGGGGAAGGAAGTTCAGGTGGAGGCAGTATTATTCTCCCCTGCCTGAAGGCTTTACAGATGAAATGTTGCTGAACGTGTGGAGGGGATTGTGAACACAGCAGATTTACTGTGTACTGTCATCAGAACACATCAAAGCCTGTACTACAAAACGGGATTAGTGGCCTAGAAAGTAACTTAAGGATTAGCTTTTCAGAATCATGAAGGTGTTTTAGTCTTTGCTCAGCCTGGGATCAGGACAGAGATGCACAATGATGAAACCAACAGACGATGGAAATGTGGGAGTTCTGTCTTTGCCACTGCTGTCAGATTGATCAACTTTAACCCCACCGTTCTGCACTGAAAGATTGTTGTTGTTGATTACATTGTTGTGTGTTTTTTCCATGTGTGTAATTGCTGACTGTGCAGCAAATAGTCTTCAGGGCAATGAAGTTTAATTGAATTAAACTGAAACAAGAATAATACATGTTAAACTGACATTGGATTGATGAGGGACCTGTGATACTGAAGATTTTATGTCTGATCAGCAGAAGAGCTGATCATTCCAACACAGGTCAGAGTCCTGGCATCTGAAGAAACACTCCTGAAAAAACAATTATGCCAAACATTATTTGGCATAATTATTATTTGGAGGTATGTGTGGTGGAAGTGTGTGTAAATAATTTGGTGTTCAACATCAAAGAAGATGCATGGAGATCCAATATTAATATCTGTATTGGTCCCGATATTGAAGAATACATTTTGGGTCAGGTGACATATATATGCTCGATCCACGAGGGCAGATCTATTCAGTCTAGATCTACACTTTGTGCTCTAAGCAATGTCATGGTTTATTATTTATTTCACATTATATTTAGAATTCCTAAATTTACTTTTTGAACTATTTGAAAGACGGTTTGCTGCAGTTTATTTTGACATGTTTGACCAACTCGACTTGTTTTTGTCAGTTTTACTTCCTTGTTGTTCTCCTAATTGCACTGACTGAACAAATGAACTTTGACAAGAAAAAACAGAGTATTAAGATTATCACATTGATGCCTGGAGATGTTATCAGTGTTTTATTTTGTGTTTTATTTTGATCTCTCTTATGGTTGGTAAACCTTGTGTATTTCTCTCTCTTTGTGTTCCTCTGCTGCCTTCCAGACTTCAGTGATCAGCTCTTGGAGGTGGTGGGTCTGGAGGGGGCAATAGAAATGGGGCAGATCTACACTGGGCTGAAGAGCGCGGGACGCAGACTTGCTCAGTGCTCCAGCCTCACCATCAGGTCAGCTGCCGCCGCCATCCCGTCCCCAAACTGAAGCTGTGCTCCTTCCACCACTCAGCTTCATCCCTCCTCTGTCACTAGCCATTCTTTGTGTTCCAGTTCAACCACACAGAACATAAAATGCATACCTCCCCTGTACATGCAGAGTAAAAAATGCATTCCTTTTGAGGGTTCATGTGCATTCATGTCTAAACAATAACATCCTTCTAGCTGATGAATTATATATCATAGCTGTGTGCTTTACAAAGCAAGCAGTGAGGACTTTGGACTGACAGGCTGAGGAAGAGTCTGTGTTCAGTTTCAAGTTCTGCAAATAGAATGGAAAACCACTGGTTACCCATTAGCTATAGTACCAATGGCAACCAGTGGAGTGCATGGTAATCACTGGCTATCAATGAACTGTATTGAACTAGTCATGGATAATTAATGAGTAGAGGAGGGACGTGTGTTTCTAGCAGACAACAGATGCTGTTTCCATCAGCAGAGGTTATTGTTCCTGCTGGGAGTTCTGGGTAAAAGGATTTGTTGTTATTTGTTCTGGTGAATGAGGAGTCAGATATTGTCTGTATTGAACTTGTTTCAAGTAAAGTCAAAATAAAAAGCTACTTTAAGTTAAAAATGTGTAACTTTTGAAGTAATTCAACACAAAAAAGTAAGTTTTCATCACTAAAGCAAAATAAAACACTTGTTAGAGTGCAGTCCTTCAGACTAGCCAGCAGCAACAGCTTCTCCCAATTAGCAGTCTGTCGTGAATGCTAAGTGTAGTTAGCATGGCCACTGATGACGGTGGATAATTGGAGGGTTTGTCTGATTGGTTACTTTTGATCAGTAGTGGTGAATTTCTTCAGATGGAGGCAGAGGAACTTGATCTTTTCACAGATTACCTGTCTCATATTATACTGTCACCACATGCTGACAGTTTTAACAAAAACATTTTTTATAAAAGTTACTCTACATACTGCAACTTTAAGTTGGCGTTTCATGTAGGGACAGCAGGTTAACGGACAGTTTTTCTACATATTTAACAACAAACTAACATAAAACAAAACTTTAACAAACATTTAAAAGTTGACTGAAAGCAATTCTCATTGTTTCATAATATTCATAACTAAAGTTTCTGGTAAGGAGTTCAGAGTGGAGGAAGCGACACTGACCTACTTCAGATGCGTGTCCACTGTGTGTCAGCTAATGTAAGCAGGAGAGGACTTTGGTTAGGACAGTGGTCTGTGTTATAGTGGATCTCAGGGACCTGGACTCTCGTTCAGTTTCCTAGACCAGAATTAAAAGCGTATTCATCCCAGAGGTTCTCCCACAGCGTGTTTCTTCAGTCACAGAGGCATGCACAAAAGTCTTAAACCAACTTTGGCTGCGTGTGTGTGTGTGTGTATCTGTGTGTGAACAGTGGGTTTGGGGAGTTTAAAGAGTGGGGGCCTGTCTGGGATCTGCTCTCACGGGAACAAAGAGAGCAGTGTCTGACCCTGACACTGGGACAGAGTTAACAGTCGTCCCTCTTGCCTCAGAGATGTGTGATATCTGACCTTCATGACCATCGCCCATCTTTACCAACCTCTGCTCCCCACACTAACTCCTGACCCATCATCCCTCCGCTGTCTGTTTCCAGGACTTCTCGGCGGCTGCCCATGCAGATCGATGGTGAGCCCTGGATGCAGCCTCCCTGCACGGTGAGAGGACCCATTTGTTTCCTCCAAAGCCCTTTCATTTACAAATCCCAACCATCCTGACCACTGCTGGTAGCACCACATCATTATTATTTACCAGTATTTAGTCAAATGGTTCAAAGGATTTCTCTCAGCTATCTGTTTTACCACATCAAAAATATCAAAGAGAATACAGGGAGGCATTGAACACATCAATATTAAGCAAACATGTTAGGAGTACATCAGCAAAGCTAAACACATTCTTAGTTGAATTCAGGAAAAGACTTTGACTAAACATGTTCTTGTAGCTCTGATTCTCTGTGGTGTGAACCTGAGTGCCAGCCCCCTTCAGGCTGTCCACCAGCATCTCTCTTACTTTAAAGTTGGACAACGTTCCCATGTCACTGCATAACAGACTCTCACTGCATTGTCTTTCAGATATTTAGAGGACAACAATCTGAATTTCATTCCACTTCACAGTTGTGTGCTCCATTGTGCCAGCCTCCCACATAAAACCTCAAATAAAATACATTGGAATTTTGGGGTTGTAATGGACAAAGGCCATAATGTTGAAGGAGTATGATTAAAGGACGGGGCCGTAGAGGTCAGACCTTTCAGAGTTAACATAGCAAGCTAATATAGCAAGCTAACAGAGATTGTTAACATGGTAAGCTAAGCTTGGTGTTGTTCTACTTCTGTAAGCTTTTTTAACTTTTGTAACCAAGCTTTCATACTGGCCATGCCAGGCTTTGACCTCCAACAATGTCATTCCTTCAAATCTCACAGCACATTATTCATCTCACAAGGGAAGTCAGTTAATTGTCACTGTGCAGTAAAGCCTCTCTTGTCAGTTTTTTTTTATTTTTATATATATATATATATATATATATATATATATATATATATATATGGCTTCATTTTGCAGATGAAAAGCTCTTAGAAATGTCCCTTGCCTTGCAAATTGAGTGCTCAGATCTCACACTTTTGCAATTGTGTATTATGGATGGACAAAGAAAGGAAGGTATAACTACTCTATGAAGAGCTAGAGTGATTGCAGAAAAAAAAAAGACAATCTCTTAAAAAGCAGCAGAGAGAACTAAAGAGAGCATATAATGCTGCCTATGTTGAGATCCTGCAGCTCTTCAATCAACAAGCAAGGGAGTAAAGATTTTCAGGCACTTAAAAACTTTTAGAAGCCATTCCAAAAGAAGAGATGGCTCACAATAGTGAATTAAAGAGGCCTACACTACAGGAGGTTGAGCAGCAGTAAGACTGGCTCTGCAAGAAGCGGTTCCTAAAAAGAAGGTTATGTCAGATCAAACTACTGGAGTTTAGCAAGTTGAACTTTGAGAAAACTGCCTCTCTTTGTGTTGTGCACACAGGTTGCTTTTTAAGGGACAGGGGTTCTTTAAGCAATTTTATCATTCATTTGGCAACTTCATTATGTGGTAGTTAAGTCAGTGTGTCTATGGGAAGCAGTAGAGCTGCTTATTTGTCACAATAAATCCATGACAATAGTGTTAAAGAAGGCATTCAAGGACTGCTGAGATGCTGACCTGTGGTCTTATATTAAGGTATCTCTAATAGTTGCTGTGTTTAAAGTGAAATTAGAAAACCATTTTTTGTATCATCAATACTAAGCAACAGAGTTTAAAGTATTTCATTTTAATCTTCTGAAGTTGTGCTTATAGTTTAGCAGAAAACTGCTGAAAGTCATCAAAAAAGGCAAATTGTGCCTCATTTTTCTTGATTTTATGAAACCACTAACGCTGTAAATTTGCAGAGAAGCTAGACTTGTTAGGCAGAAAGACCTCCTTGTGTTATTTCAGTATGATGAGGATAGCAGCTCTTTGTTTCTGTGACAGTAACGCATCTTTTTTACAGCTGTTTCATGACAGACTGCCTCTGCCTCCTTGCTTTCTATTACAGCCTTTATCTGTGAATTCACTATTTATTTAATATCTCGTGTCACCACTGTCTCCAAACAGAAGATGCTTGACATCAATCAAGCTTAAAGCACCTCAATCTGACAGCTGCAATAAAAGAAGTATTCACATTTGTTGGCAAAATCAAAGTTAAACCTTTTTAAGAGCTTATTTTCAAAGTTGTGATTCGAATAATATAATTTTACAAGTTTCCTGAGAGAAACGGCGTAAATATCTGTGACTTATTTTTTAGCAATTACGCCAGACACGTTTTAAAGCGTATTACAGACTAGCGTTTAAATCTGACTGATGAGATAACTGTTATAGCTGGTTCAGCATGGCAGAAAGGCACAAGCTGAGTCTCCTATATCCAGAACTGTCAAAGAATGATCCATCTAATGAGAACGCTCCATTAGATCATCCCCTGAAGTACATCAGTAAGTGAGAAATAACTCAAGCTGAACTCAAAGTGATGAAACATACCCTCCCCTTTACATCAGAAAAAGAACTTGGCAGAATGTGCCATGACACCATAAAGCCAAAACACACTGAGGTTCAGCGTGTTAATTATCTGTCTGGCACTGACACTTCGAAGTGGTTGTCTGGTTAATGAGCCACTTAAAGATCCCCTAAAATTTATAGCTTCTCACTTTTATTATTTCACTTGTATAACTGAGGCCATTCTGTCTCTGAATGTGTCTGAATAGGAAATAACAGTAAAACTTGTATAACAGACAAAGTTTTAATTTACAAGTTGTTCCTGGCGCCGATATTTTTATTTCTCAAAAACAATACAAAATAATTGCAAGGCAGGTTTTAACTTCATTCAGCTACAAATAGAAGATTCAAATTAAACTAATGGCAATATTTTTAAAGCAATGTGTCTTACTAACATATATATATATATATATATATGTATATATATATATATATATATATATAAAACTAAAAACATTTTCTATTCATCTTAATTCATAAATTAAAAAAATATTGCTACTTTGAAATTATCAAAAAATATAAAAATAAAACTAAGAAAAACTGTATTTTGAAAGCTAAGTTCAGCCTAAAGCTGGAGTATCTTAAGTTTCTCTAAATTTCTGCACACTGTTATTCAGCGGGCTGAAATAAGACAGTTTCTTTCCTTTAAAAGGTAAGATAAAGTACGGTGATTTTATTTATATAGCAGAAGTTTAGCAACAAGGCAATTCAAAGTGCTTTACATTAATTAAAAGGAAATACAAACAAAATAACAAAAGAGCAAACGAAGAAAAATAATCTAGATACTCCTCTTCAGGGTTGCTAGATAAGCATAAATACATAAGTATTCTCTGGACTTTCTAAGCATGCTCTAAATTTGTAAAAGTAATTAGTACTCCACAGTTTCTAAGTAATAATAAAAACTAAGCAGTCCTTTTCTGGAAGAATTTTTTCTTCAAGACAAATTTCCTATTAAGGTAATACTGTGAGCGAAGTACAGCTGCCCAGCAACAAGCTATAGTCAGTTAAGTAGTCGACTGCATGGTGGCTGCCTGAGCAGGCAAACAGATTAAATATCTGGCTCATTATACCTGTGTTACTGTCGAAAGAATAACGTAGTAAAATGTATTCACTGCATAATAAGCACATAAAAGCAACTATTAAATTTACCGGGATATTTGTTCTGAATTTGGACTACAGCATTTGTACCCAAATCAAAATAATATGGCCCATTGCAGATAACACTAATATGAATGCAATAATATGCTACTTTGAAACATCTGCAGTGATACTGGTGAATAGCAACAAAAATAGGTTAATGTGATTGTATCAATTCAGTTATGCAGCATATTAAATTCTAAAAATGTTGGCCGAGAACTGGGATGAAAATTACATATTGTTAGGATGGGATGAGAAAACTCAAATAATAAGAATAAAGCTGTTTGTCTCCCACCAACTTCTATGATTTCAGCATGGTCAATACAAACCCAAGCTGTTTCACAATTTGTCTCCAGCTGCATTTGTTAATTTACATTCATCCCTGTATAATACCTCTCCAAAACATAAACACCTAACAGTTTGACCTTTTTTATAAAGCTGACAAATCGTTTTTGCCTTCACAAGACCTACTATATGTTTTGGCATTGAAGACACCTAGCGATAATTTTCAGGTGTTACTCTGTCACCGACTCCCTGTGAACAGAATTAAGGGTCTTTGACAGAGAGTTGCTGTTTTCACACAGATTGGTTCAAAATTCTCAAGATGTTGTCTGGCACAGGTCACAGGTGTCTGCAGCCAAGTCCCCTGTTTCCAAGTGTGACTGACCTTTACCAGGGTCACATATACAGCCCACTCTCATCTCGCAGTCTGACGGTGGCTCGTATTTCTCATAACAAAATGGTCTTTACACAGTAAACAGCATCGAAAAACATATAAAACAGACATTTTTCAGTGTGTAATCAATTATTCACAAGAAGGCTAAATATACTGACACTGGTAACATGGTACTATTCAGCTTAGTTTATTATTAGGGACAGAACATAATCTACTAGCTAATTAGGTGATTCAGTCCCTGTTTAGGCATCTTCTGAAACATATACCTCTAAAACTACCAAAACAAAGGGCTATTAGATGAAATGTGACCTTAATCCCTGTCATTTATGCACAAACATTTCTAAAGATTTCTAAAATCATTTTATGATTCCCATTTACTTATTTTTCTGATAACTACAAAAATGCAGCACATCCTCTTCAAAGCTTCATGAAGTAGGAAAAAACAAACATAATCATCAACAATTTATAAAAAAAACAATTTATTTTCTGACTTTGATGCCAGTCCTAAATTGTACCTGACATTGTTTTTTTAAAGACTTGAAGAGCTGAAATTACCTTCTTTTGCCAAATAAACTCAATGACCCTTAAAAAATAAGTATAGCTCTATCAATTAAAAACCCAAAGCTGTGCCTTCATCTGTACATTAGTCAACAAATGTTTTACTAAGGTCTCTGTTCTAACAAGAGGATATGAATAAAAATAAATCTGCAAGAGAAATATAGTAATTTCAGGCAATCTCTGCAGTTGACTGCAATTGTTGTTTTGATTCACTTCCTTTAAAGCTGACTAATAACCGCAAAGGGTTTGGGAAAATATTTTGCCAAGTCCTCTGAGACTTGATGCCATCCACCAGTTGAGAGACAACAAGCTGCTTAAATGTTTGCCTTTGAGAACCACAATATTCTGAGCCAAATACGATCTCCCCATCCGGACCAGCAACTTTAAAAAAAAAAGTCCCAAAGCTTCAAATACTAAGATCTGTCTAGCTGTAAAGTTAGGAAACTAAGATTCAGAGAAAACGTGACCGAAAACTCACAGAAGGATCGTAAAAGAGATAAAAGTAACGTTTTAAATTAAAGAAAAAAAAAAAAAAAAACTAGGGTATTTCTTGATAATGATTTGTCCCTAGAGTTTTCTTTCAGAGATCAAAGGGAGGGGGCTGGAATATTTATTTAGCTGAGAAAGGATTCTTAATAAAGATAAGTTAAGACAAATGACTGCGTGTGTGTTTGTGCCCATATTTTTGTAACTTTGGTCTAATGGGATCTCTTCGCAACTGAAGAAAAACCACATGGGACGTGTAATTCCGGTCACGGAGCACCTTGGGGGAGAAGTAGCACCAAAGCTCTGAATTGATCAGGAATAACATTTCTTTTCAGGAACAGAAAAATGTTGCTGCTGCCCAGAGAAAAACGCGAGCAGACTTGATATTTCTCATTCTGTATTTTTTTTTGCATTGAATTGAAAAATGCATTGAAGTATTGAACAGAAAACCTATGGTTAAAGCATAAAACGTGATCAGAAATCCTAAACAAGAAGCGTTATAAATGCAGCTTATTTTTGGAGCCTCAGCACACGACACACAGCAAAGACAAACACTCGGCTCTAGTTTGTTGTTTTCAGCTTTAAGTTAAGAATTAAACAGGGGTCATTTAGAAAAAAATAAAACAATAAATAAAGCAGTAATTTCAAAAGCAATAATTTCAATCCCACTAGATGTTCAAAAGTCAATATTGATCATCTGCAGAAAAACAGTAACATTTTAAAATAGTTATTATGAGCAATTAAAAAAAAAAAAAAATACAGAAAATTTGACAGATTCAGGGAACCTGCGCAGGGCAGCATTTTGTAACTCTGCTTTTAAGACTGCGTCATGCTGGGAGCTGAAAACTTTTGTCTAACTGTGAGTGCCTCAGTCTTTCATGACTGACTACTCAAATCTGCTTTATAGAAATCTATATCCAAAGTCAAATGGACCGGCTGCAAGGCAATTACTGTCAAGTGGTTCCTATTGCGACTCTTTGTCACTCTAATTCTTGAAATTTGCCTTTTATTAGATAAATGTCATGAGGAATTAGAGCCTTCATTTATTTTGTGCGACATCGGCTGACTCTCTTAGCTTATCTCGGGTGACTTTCTCTTCCCGCTGCTGTTGGTTCTTTCACCTTCTCTGGGATGACAAACAACCAAAACACAGAGACAAAAGCTCCCCTTGAGGCACATGGGATGAAACAACTAAACAGGGATAAATCAAAATGACGTGTATTGAGCCGTGGTGGGGAATAAACAGAATGTAGAATACACATGAAATGATTTAAATCGAAGCATTGGGCTTGATTCCTCAGAGTGTGTTACAACGTTATGTGTGAGGATCGAAAGTGAAGAGGGAAGGCTGAGTTAAATCCCCTGGCGGGATAAAATGTGTCCAGGTCAGATTCACAGATAAGCAGTTTGGCTGAGAAAGTTTGCACTCCCAGGTTCTCTGAGTCAACAACAAAGTGTAAGGCATGAAGATTTCCCGACAGGTACTGGAAAACCATATTGACACTTTGGCTCTTAATTATGATACATAATTCCTGACCAAAACGGTTCTCTCTTGAATAAAAGACACACACTTATGCATTTCCAAAAGAAGTAAATATTTTCAAGTAAGACTTAGTTTGATATTTAAGGGAGATTTCAAAAGAATTTGCAGTAAGTATTTCCAAAGAGCAAAAAATAGTCTACAGGTGGAGAGCAATTAAAACAAACGTCCAGATTTGTCATGTTCCTTTAGCAACATGCTAAAGGAAGTCTCAAAAACACTAGAATATAGTTGGACCGACAGCAGGCTTTTTATATTGTTGGTACTGAAGTGTGTACTTCTACAAGTGAAAGAGTCTAAACTGAAAGATGTGAAAGTAGGAAACAAGAAGTCAAGCCAAAAGTCTGAGAGAAAATCTCGATGAAGAACAACTTTTGTTTTGGAACGATGAAACTGATATTATTTGGTTTAAGACAATATAGAAAGAAAGAAAACTAACAAATAATAAAGCTTGAAGTGTCATGGTTTGGGTATGGTTTACAGAAACAGGACTTGGGTAAATATCTGTAAATATCATAGAATCCACCATGAATATTGATGTGGTGGTTAAAGAACATTTGAGTATTTCCAGCGAATGAGATTTTCCACTGAGCTTTCGCTGTTGAAGAAAAAAAAATGAAAAAAACTACAATCTCACGTAATTTCTGATTTCGAAGTCTCAAATATAGCAATATAATCACACAGATGGGTCCAATAGTTTGCCAAAGAGCAGATGGATCTTTCCTAAATTGAGAAGTCAATTACCAAGATGGAGTATGATGCCAGCTCTTCAGGAAATTAGTTTAATCATATTGGATAATGCAAAAATTGTGAGATAAAAATCTTAAGAGAGCATTCAATGAGCAGTGTGTGTGCGTGTGTATGTTGCCTCCATTTACCCCAGTATAACAAACACCAACTACAACACTGTCAAAGGACAGATAGAATTCAAATTCGCTCCAACTAACGTTCCAATTTGTCTGCTGACGTTCCAATTGTATCAATCTGTGTTTCTTTTCTCGCCTGTCAGTCTGACTTTTTTGTGTGCATCTCTGCCTGAATCTGAGCTGCCAGAATGCTGATGCCAACATAGAAATCATCAGACTTGTTGCTACCATTTCAGTGCCAAGCTGGGTCAGGGGAGGGGGATGCAGCCAAACTCCACGGAGAAGTTACATTCCCATGAGCAATCAGACAAACGCATGGAGTCGGCTCATCAGACTTAACTTCAGCTACCACAGAACTAAAATTAAATGTGATCTCGAGCCATGTGATCTTATCTTCTGTCCTGGCCTGATGGCGAAGTGTGAAAATAAACGCCTCATTGTGCCTTCAGCCAGAAGCACCACCGAATTTTGGACCGGTACAAGAAGATGCTTGTGAAGAGAGTTAAACGGCATGAAATCACTGGGCACACAGCTGTGGAAGAGGTAGCGACAAGACAAAGATAAGATCGAAAGAGAGAATTAAAAGATGTGAAAAGATGCTAAAACAAGTAGAAGGAATGAAACACTGAATACACTGATTCCGAGAACCGAGAAAAAGTAGAAGGTTGGTGAACCCGAGGTGACTTCTGTTATCAGCTCCCTCCAAACGCGAGCCTTTGTCAGCTCTCTTCATAACGCTGCCTGCAGCAGCAGCAGCAGCTCTCAGTAGCTGTCATGGCTGAACTTTCTGGCAGCGTTAGTGTGACCACAGATGAGTTTCACTGCATTACTCAAACACATCATGGTCAAAAAACATGTCCTCGAGGAACATCACAGGACAGTCGGAAAACTCAACAAGTAAAGAAGTTGATCAACTGACAGGCAATAGCTTCATCTCAAAGCATCACTTTTAGGTCCAATGCCTTCCACAATTATTAGCTAATTTTGAGTTTTAAAAATGCATACATCATTTATGGCAGTAGCCTGAATTCTTATTGCAAAATTTGGGAAAAAAAATAAATAAATAAGATAGAAAAAGCCCTAAAATATAAATCTATATAATGTATTTTGTGATGACAGTTATTGGCAAAGTCACTTCTCTGGCCATTCATCTTTGCATATTCTCCTTTCCTCTTTATCCCTTTATAAGAAAACACCATCACAGACTGTCCATTTAACTTTAGATTGGGCACATAATGCTTTTCTCCCACATATTCAGCACATTCATGGGGAAAAGCATAATTTCTCCTTTGTTTTGTCCCTTAACCAACAGATATGTTTTCAGTGAAAGTCCCAGCAGAGCAAGCTGCACATGTGATGATTTGAAAGAAAAAAAAAGTCTTTTCGTAGCTTGCCTTGCGAACAACTAACGTACACAGAACTTTTACTGCAGTTCTTCAACAGATGGTTTTTATCTTCCCTACCCATCTTCTTTGCTATTTATCCTGAGGTAATAGGATGAACATGGGTCCTCTTTCCCTTTTGGAAGAGAAATAGGTCGTCGTTACACAATATCCTGAGAAATAGTATCAAAGATTGCCAATTAAAAGACCCACTGATAAACTTAAAATAATTGTAGAGTGGATTAACTAAGTGGAAAAAACAATACTCAAGCAATTCCAATTCAAAACCAGAAGTGCTAACAACCATTGAACACACTGTGTTAGATAACACAACACACCAGAAGTTTCTCCCAATCCTCCTAGAGTTGTCCAAACAATCTACAAGTAATAATCAAAGTTCAAAGAGAGAAAATTTGAAATTAAAGTCTCAAACTCAGACAACCAAAAGGTTCTGGAAAGGTAATTATGAAGACAGCAGGCAGAGGAGAATGCAGGCACGTAAACTAAGAAATGTTTCGGGGTTTTTTTGTTGTTTTTTTTGTTCTCTGTGGACAGCCCAGTTTAAACTGTAGCTACTCTGTACCTGAGACCAGATGAGATGAAATGTCACTCATGTTCATCTGGGACTCCCGACTCATTACCAGCACATTGGCTCTGGAATCGAAGA
This sequence comes from Poeciliopsis paucimaculata, assembly GCA_903067055.1. Taxonomy (NCBI): domain Eukaryota; kingdom Metazoa; phylum Chordata; class Actinopteri; order Cyprinodontiformes; family Poeciliidae; genus Poeciliopsis; species Poeciliopsis paucimaculata. Next base: position 42,370 of record CAEGAD010003445.1, read on the forward strand.
GTTGCAACGGCAAGCTGGGGAAACAAAGCCGCATGGATTCGGCGGCTCAACCGGCGTGTAGCGCGCAATTAACTCTATAATGTGTTTACAAATGAGGTCTACCCAGTCACAATCTCCAGTGTGACTGGAGGCATTTGTATGCAGGTGCAGGAGCTTCTGCATGAAGACATGACTCCAGAGTGAAAATTACAACAGCAAGATTATGTTTGGAATGAGAAGGAAAAAAAAAAGTGGAATGTTGTTTTGTTAAAGATGTGCCTTTTCATTATCAAATCCTTTATTGAGAGGAGTTACAACAATTTTGCATATAAAATAAGACAGGCTAAAAGCATTTGCTAATGCACTAGAGAGAAAGGACAGGTGTGGTTACAAAGCCTGACTCTGTCCTTCCTCTGAGGAGGATTTCAAAAAGCGCCTAATCAGGCACAAAGTGATACGATAATGCTCATCTGAAATGCATCACAGGACAGCATCACTTAGGTTTTAGCGCCAGAGAGAGCCCTCTCACAGAAACTCAAACATGTCTCGGTGCATTACACTCGTCTCCTCTCTGCTTCTGTCCATCCAGCCATCCATCTGAGTCCATTTGATGGGTTGAACAGTTCAGAGGGTTCCCATATTCTCTAAAGAAGGGTGCATGTCAGCTTCAGCTTGTCTGTCATCTGAAAATGGCTCATAATTTACCCTGAAAATTGCACAGGTGTAAATGGCCACCCGACGAGAGAGCACATGTTACTTGTTAAAGGAGAAAAAAGCTGTTTAAAGTTTTCAGAACTTACTCGGCTCCGGTATATTTAATGTGTACTTGTTTCCTTTCACAGCCAAAATGCCAGCTGTTGATTATTGGGTAGTCAGCGCAGGACAGCAAAATGATACTAATTTATAGAGAAAAATAAATCCTGCAAAGTAGTCCTTTGAATCATGTGTGGGTAAAAGCTGTGGAAATTGTTATTTATTATTTGATGCTTTGATAGAACGATTTCCAGATGCTTCTGAGGGGGTTTGGTATTGATGGATGCATTTGCAGGCGTGGCTCAATAAATCAGAAGGTCATCAAATAAGTGAATTAATACAGTCTCATTATACACCAGCGCTTCTCAATTCCAGTCCTCAGGCCCCCCTGCTCTGCATGTTTTAGATGTACCTCTATTCCAGAACAGCTGATTCAAATGATTGCATGATCATCAAGTGTTACAGAAGCCTTTTAATCACCCACATATTCAATCCAGGTGTGTGGCATAAGGGAAACACCTAAAACA